>JAHWFP010071806.1:32460-56713 GCA_023313725.1 Lithobius niger
CCCCCCCCCCCCCCCCCAAAAAAAAAAAAACACGTTACTACGCATATGATACAGTACTGTGTGCAGGTACAATAAATGACACCAGTTCCTGGTTGCTAAGCAGGTGTTTGATTATTTATTTACAGGACCAATAATTATCAAAGACTGTGTACACGTGATTTGTTGTGAATTGTACTGTAATTCGTCGTGTGTGCACTGTTAACATGGCATATGTATTTATTTACCACATAACATTAACACAGCCTACATAATATTCGGAATAATGTCGACAAAAGCAACTTGGTACAGGAAAAAAAAATAGCTTTGTTAATTATAGCCGTTGCCTTTTTTGACCAGCCTTTCGTATTTCAATATGTAGCCTAGCTATCAATTTTTTTGGCCAAATCATTCACCAAAATCGTACCTTGGATGAAACACTGACTTACCTCCGTCGATTGAAGTCCAAATTGAACATCAGTACTGGATCGTCAGAGTCTCAGTCGGCTGTGTAGATTGCTTGAACCTTTGTTGAAGCCTTGAAGCCTGCTGTTACAATGCTGTCCAGCGTTTCAGACAAAGGCGTGGCACGTTGGAGAGACGAGTTAGTTCTCACCATGTTTTAGAATGTTTGTCATTGATGCAGTTTCGTGTCATTGATGGAGTCTTCGCTTCGTTTTTGAATATCTTTTTTGATGCTCGTCACCACGCTGACGATGATGCTTTTCGACAGGGTTGAAGTTTCAAAAGTAAATGGTCTCAAAGCTGCATAGTAAACGTTTCCCCGTAACACTGTTTGACGAAATGTGCAAGCATCGTAAAGACAACAACCGACCAGCGTCTGACCCCATCTTGACGCAACAAGCGAGCGTGGGAGGGGCAAGGAGAAAACAAAACAGGTTAACATAACAACTAGAATTTATTCGATTTAAAAAATTTAAAAGATAAGACTTTTTTCATTTCAATAAAAAAGTAAAAATTATGGGCAATGTAACGGCTGGTGCAATTTGTTTTGAATTTATTTCGAGAATCGAGTGTTTCACCAAGTGGCTACGAAGAATTGGTGACGTGGGAAACATTTTGTTTCACATTGCCGCCGCCAGATGTCAGGACTGTTAATGACAGTTGGTTCAGGGTCAATAAATAAGTTGTATACCCCCTCTTATATTTATGCTACCCCTGACGTTACTGTATAACCCTGACTAGCGGACGAACTAGTAAATCAAATAACTCTGTATTAATTTTTTAGATTTATTTGATATCATAACTTTAGACGGCGATAACTTGGCAGAAGTCCTTACGCAGAGTTTGTTTTATACAGAGTTTGTTGATATTTCTGATTTACCTAAGAAATGTTTTAAATCCTGGCAGTGATGTTGTGTTTTGGTGTATTAATATGCCAGTAATTTTCTACCCTCCTAAATTACGAGTTATGAGTTTTTCCACGCTAAAACCCCTTCTGAGCAGCACTGTCTAACAGAAAAAAAACTATCGGAAGTAAAATAGCAACTCAGTTTTTAGTTTTGCCAACTGTGTACAATTTTCGCAGAGTTAATTGTTATCACAACTTCAAACTCGGTGGGGATACAATTTTGTCCATTTTTGTTTTTACTTTCTACATTATATCTGATACTTATAAGTAATGGTGGTGACATAGCAAACAAAACGGCTAAGTCAGTTTTCAATTTCGCCAACTATGCAAATTTTCACGGAGCTTCTTTTCCCCCACTCCTTAAATCCTAGCTATCCAGGGAAGCAACCAGAAATGATCAGATCAGGGGGCAGCGTTTCAGTTACTCCCAAGCTACACAGAAGTGTTGCGAAAACTGATGGAAAAAAATGTATTGTAAACTTTACTTTCAATTTAACGAAATGATGAAAATAATTAACCAGTACTCGTGGCAACTGGAATTTGCAGTGAAAATTTGTCCAATTTTGCCAACTCGATAACTCGAATTTGCCAACTGTATGTGTTTCTTGGATGGTTGGAGGGGCAAGCTCCCCCCCCCCCCCCAGTCGCTTTGGCCCTGAATAGAACTTAAATGACGAATTTCGGCCAGATGGGTTAATTTTACTAAAAATATGAATAGAACCGTTTTTGAAGGAAATATTATAAATATAATTGGTAACCGGATTATTTTCAATGTGATGAGCGTTTTAGATGGTAGAAGCAACAAAATTTTTGGGTGGCCATTTTTGGACACCATCTTGAATTCTGGGCTTCGGAATAGAAATTCGAGTTAGCACCGGGTAGATTCCGATTCATCATGCTCAAATTAGGTTAAAACCACCCGGTGTCTTCAACATTTACCATTGAACTCATTTTAGAGATCCTTTTCTGGGAAAAGTCGTCCAGTCTACCATAAGCAAATGAAGCATTTATGATTCGAGAAAGTAAAGAATTGGTTCCATGTAATTGTTACTGTAACTACTACACCAATTAAGTTGTACTAGGGCTTTTTTGAAAGAAGAAATTTAAAGCTAAACCAATTAGCCGTTAAATTGCAGAAGAAAGCTGTAAAAGTAGCAATATTTCCTGGATTTCACCCTTAATGGGCCTGTAGCTACCAAACCATTCAAGTTATCGTAATGAGTTATAGGACATAATATATTTTACATTTTTTTTTGCTTTCACTGGAAAAAAAATTAAAATCGGTCCAGTAGATCCGGAGATATTTAAATTTATTGTAATCCCGGTTTTCTAGAAGTTGATGACGTTATAAACCCTCATGTAGCCACTTCCTGTTGTGGCTACCCTTCCAGGATGGATGCATGTGACACTAGAAACCACTCTACAAAGTTTGTGCTTAATTAAATAAGAAGGATCTAGTATAAACTAATCTGAAGTAGCTAAACATTTACGATAAGTACGACGCTTGTAACAAAAAAGTGACTATTGTGGTGCTATAATTAAATTAATAGAAAGGGTACAAAGAAAGGTATGTACTTACAGAGTAAGGATCTGTTCGTCGTATGGAATTAAATGCTTCAAATCTAGCATGTACTGAGCACTGATCTGGTTTGTGTTTGCTTCTGTTCTGTGTGTGTGTGATCGTGCTAGTAATACTTAGTTTACATAGTCAGCTGTATTTCTAGATTATCCCAGAATCAGCTAGTTTGCAATTCATTCATCCTCATTACATAATGTCATAAGAAAGTTCTTGAGCAGGCATTTGAAACAGCTGGTGCAAGGGCTGTAAGCTTACATGCGCCGTTAAAGTTTGTGGCTTAGTCATTGCATTCACATCACAAATTGTATTTGTTTTGATCCAAAAATTAAACGTTGGTGTACACAATCATATTGGTATTTCTTTATTATTTCCTTATCCAAAAGTGCGTTTTTTTGGTTTATCATTTTTATTTAGTTGTAAATTACGTTCGATCAACTCGTGTTATGAACGACTATAAGCGGCAATTTGTATAATCACGAGAAAGTGAATGTAGTTCCACTGTCTGGCTCGTTTTAAGGGCGACCAGTAGTTACTTTCTTCAAACACATTCTTTGGTCTATAATGTGAACAAGAATGAAATTTTGTTAATTTCAGTTAAAATGGAACAAATTAGTACGTTTTCTTCTGTGTTAAAATAACAACAAAACACTATCGATTTAAAATTTATTTTAATAACGTTTCACAATATTATGAGTTTACACTCTGTCAGAAGTAAGTTGGAAAACTACACTGGAGGTACACATATCTAGGAGTCGCATGCCCCAAATCATCACAAATGTGCGTCATCGTCTACTTATTTACAAAGGTTAACGGTTCTTGCTGACTGTTTGATTTAATAGACTTGACATGATCAGTATTTGGAGGATATCTATGATGCCACTTCTGCCAACCAGAACTGTGGGGGCCAACCACATTTTTTAAAATAACCCCAGAATTTACACGAAATTTGGTAGAATTTACATGGATTTTGGTGATGTTTCTTCATTTGCCCTGATGGGGGCCCATGACATCATGTACAGCGACCTTGGAGGGGGGATGAAGCCTTTTTCAGTGACCTTATCTCATGACCTTAACCCACGACCTTCGTGTCTGTATGTCTGTGTGTGTGTGATGCTTAATATATTCTTTTCCTCTACTGACTCCCTACCATTACACATGTATTAGTGGAATTTTGCAAACAAACACAGAATATTGTATTAAAAGCTGTCAAACACACGGTCACTTTATATTTCGCGCGTTCACCCTGCACAGCTGCATTAGTTGGCACCATTATAAAGTATACCCAACACCAAAAATGGCACTAACCATTCGCAGTGCATCGACGTCGGGTATCTGATCATTATTATATCTCTATGGCTAAATAATCATTTATCCTTCATGCTGTATCTAGGGCTTAAACCCTTTAGTGAACCAGAGCCTGCTGCCAAGTGTATTTCCAACAATACTGTTATAATTTTCGTTTATATAAAAATTTGTCGCATCTCATCATATTATTATCATCGTTACTTTATTCATGTTTGGACATGTCCTGGGAGTCATACCCTTGATCACTATGTTTAGATGACATGTCATGTTATGCTACAGAATGTTTTGTGTCCCGTCATCCCTTGAGGCTTTTTGCCTGTACCGTACTATAAAGACTGTGGTAAAATTCCTAAATAGTCAAGGATGCTGAGCTCACTTAAGACCAGACATTGCCATAGCAGCTTCTCATCACACTTGTCAAGTACTCGTGCTGAGCTTATGAACAACTAACATCTTATAATCCCGTGCAAACAATAAAAATATTTCCATCTCTGCAAAGTTTTACTGAAATCCATAGTTAGCACATCTCAATAGCTCCATTTATTAGAGCAATAATAAAATCCACCCAACACCAAAAATGGTGCTAACCAGTACATAGCCTCACTCATCAGAATGGTAATAAAACCTTTCAGCACCAAAATTGACACTAACCCAACATAGACACAATTGGTAGTGACAATAAAATCCTCCCACCAACAAAAATGGTACTAACTCTACACAGCTCTGCCATGTTCATCGGTCATAATAAAATTTACAAAACACCAAAAATGGTCCTAACCATACATAGCACCATTCATCAAAGTGATAATAAAACTCCCAACACCTTAAACAGTACTAAACCTACACAGCCCCATTCATTAGAACAATAACAAAATCCTCCCAACACCAAAAATGCTACTAAGCCTACATAGAAGTAGTATGGGGCACCAGGGAGTGTAATATATTGCTATGATTAGTACTGGATCAGTGAGCCATTCAGTGGCACTTTTTAGTTTCGGGGAGGGGGAGGAGAGTGCATCTACGAGAATTGCACGTGTTTACACCGCCTTTAAACCCCTTGACCAATTCCCGGTAGATGCCCGTTGCGAGTACGGGGATAATTGGTCCTTTTAACCGCGGGGGTTAGTAGGTAGCAGGAAGAAGAGAAAGTGACTCCCCAATTTTCCTTCTTCGTGCAGGCTGGCGCCGGCTAAGGGGTAGAAAAGATAGGTTTTTAACATGGCATGGGACAGATGAAGGGCTATTAGTGGGCAAGCGGCCTACTATAGCGAAGAAGCTATCAGAATTGTAGGACAGTCAGTTTAATATTGGTAGGTATCATCACAGCTACGAGACTTTCCTAAAGACCAGTAATGTTAGAACGCATCTGTCTGTCAGCCGGTTTTTCACTAAATAGGGTATCGAAACTTTATTGTGCTGGTGTATGTGTACAGTTGTTAGGTTTGTAGGGCTAAGAGCTTCGCACCGATATACGAGTGATTTTAAAATGTCAAGTTCGATACCAAATTCAATAAGAAAAATGCCCAAACGGCCCCGAATGTGGAGGTACACAGTCTGCTGGTGAAATAGCAACGTAAGTTAACATTATTGTAAGAACAGTACGGGTTAAATACGTAGCGATAAAAGTTGCTTTATTACATTTGCCATTCATAATTTTGAGCTACGAACAGCTAATTAGATCGTAGGCATGTTTTTCAAAGATAGATCATCACTAAAAGCTAGTGGAGATATAGAAATTTGCTATATATGCAACACTGTAACTTAAAATAGCCGAAACAAAATAAAAACAAAAACAAAAGTTAATAAAGAACGATCGAAAATGGTGCCGAAAAAAAAAGAAGCAACTGTTGGCCTTTAGGAAGGTCTCGTAGGTGCTATGATGCTGGCCTCCTCTAATTTCATCTGTTGAGCTTGATGTAGTGCTTGTTTTCGGCGAAAGCGCTCCAGCAGGCTGTACATCAACAGATTCTGTGAGAGCGCTAATTCATGAATTTCCTGAACTAGCTATAGTAGTGAAAGTAATAATTAAAAAAACCCTTAGTATGAGGGACGTGGTGGAAAAAGCAATATGAAGGATGTAAAAATTATGTAGATACCTCTCGCCTGCATTCAACATTGGTGCGGCGTTGTCGTGGGGTTTGGTTATACGGCCCTATTAGTAACCGCCGCAAGATGTGCGCGTGACATGGCCCGGGTTCCGATGGAGTGGGGTCAGGACTCGCCAGTATATCTACAAACGGAATGTAGGACGGAACGGGAGGCGGGGGTCGGCGACTAGCTCCCCAGAGCCTCCGTTCTTCCACTAAGATCACTTCTGGTTCCTTTTAGCAAGGGGGAAAACGTAAAAAATATCTAAAGCCCACCACCTAAACCCAAGCCGTAAAATATGTACAAACCTCAATGCTCACAACAGATGGAGTCATAATTTTAAGCTATAAGAACTTTGATTAGTCCCACATGCACAGATCGAACAATTCTTGGCTATTCCTCAGTAGCGTAAGAATGAATAAACAAAAAACCCCTAAAAATAGCAAAGTCCGTGCTTATAAGCTAACAGCCAATCAATGTTACCTTACTACAAAGAGAAGGAGGGGATAGTCACCTCCATTCCTTGGGACACCCCTAATCGAAAACCCAGACAGAAGTGTATGCATAGCGAGTCACAAAAAATTGGTTGACAAGTGACTGACGACTTAGACTTATGAAAATAAAAGGATCGACTTGCCAAAACAGAGGGTCAATACGTTGAACAACACGCACAAGACGGAAGAGTGTCTTGTGACAAAGTAAAAACAAAGGGTTGACAGAAATTTAACGAGGGAGATGATCATTTGAGGCATGAAAACAAATTCCCCCACTAATAGTTTTTACACCTTTTCAGCAAACATTCACGCACTCATCAGTATTTTTGACAAGTCAAAACAAAGTCGGTGGTCGGATCAAGTCACAAGGAGGATGGGGACATTGGGAGGTGTGGAAAACAAAAACGAGTGCATGATATCGGTGTCAGGAAAATGTGTTTAGTCTACCAGCTGGGGAGGGAAAGTAAAAATCCTGATGTCTCCCCCCCCCCAACAACAAAAATGCAGCTGGGGTTATGGAATACCACGGGGGGGGGGGGGGTAAAACGTGACCATAGGGGTGAGACCAGTGTTGGTTGTCAAGGAGGGTGGCCAAGGAATGGGGGGACAACAAAGACTAGACGCAACGGAATGTGAACAGACAGTCCTGTCTGGCTTTCCCCCAAAACACAATATTTTAAAGTAACCCTTTTAGCACAACAAATGTGAATGAGGTACACAAGTGTACTAAAAATGAATGGGGTGGAGTCTAACCACGTCAGAGTTACGCTGTTATAGGTCGAAACACATCACGTGTCAAACCACACCAACCAAGCACAGTACATACGCATGGACCAATGAACCATTATGTGAATTGTATTGTAAGGGGTACGGCTACAAATGAGCAGGATACGTCAGGAGGTGGAGGAAAAAAGATGCTCAACTGAAACAATGTAAAATCAGGCCCTGTATGTAAGCACAAGGAGTGTGGCGAAAGCCACAATTCGTCCAGTCTCCCTCAAACAGTGGTCCAACGCCAGAAAAGGTAAGCATTGTTGCTAAAAAGACATTTACATTATTGCAAGTTCTGTTCAATGCATTTCGTGATGTTAACGTGTTGCTACTGGTTTATATTAAAGGGAAGGGAAAAAGCGAAGCAAAGTTGTTGCGCAAAAGGAATCCAAGTAGCATTCAACACTAGAGAAGGTAGGCCTATTTTATATTTATTAGCATTGTGCGGTAGGATAGGTGGTATTAAAAAGAGGGTTCCCCACGTTTTCCTTTTATATCATGGGAAAAAAAGTAAAATGGCAACACCCAAGCTTGTAGAGTGTCCAGACACTTATTTTCTCGGAGGAAAAATTTACTTTCAAGTAACGAAATTTCAGGGAAAATTATATGTCCAGTTAAGAGAACATATCACGCCCGGGTCCGGGTTGCAGCCCGGCCGTCAAGGTATCTCATTCACGTCGACGGACTGGTACGAATTTGCCAAAGATTGAGACGTGTACAACAAAATCATAAGCAACCGGGATCTGCAGCAGCAGATAATGTCAGGCCGAAAGTATGGCACAGCCTTAAAGGTGATTACCTCTGAAAACGGTTTCTGTGTACCAGGCCAAATTCATACTGGAAAAATACGGCCGTAAATACGTTGTGTTAAATTACAGGCAGTTTTAAGGCTTGATCGGTTTTGTGACTGACATGTCGAGTTTGTTGGACAGAAAAATGGAGGAGCTCACGCCCTCCCCCACACCATCGGTAGAGACTTGGTTGGAGTAGTAACGCTAGTTTTTTTCTCCACAGGCATCAATAACTACAATTCCTTTTGTGACTAATTCCCCCTTTCTGGTTTTAATTAAACAGGGTGGGGCAGAAAGGAAGGGCCACCCTTGGCAATCAAAGATGGTTAATGTTAGGATAATGAAACTTTGCACGGTATGTAGGCGAACTGGGGGCCAACTAACCATGTACCGATCACTGACCTTGACGCATATTTTTAAGGTCATCGCAGTGGTAACTTTTTACTATGCTTCGTAGAACCCCAGTGTAAATTAGTAACTTGTAGACAGTGTCGAGGCATGGCCAAAGCAAACAACGGAACGAAATTCGGTACTTTACTTTAGGAGTTGCAGAAATTACAAACATCATTCTGTTGTAACCCGAGTGGCTTTCCTGCCAAACAGTTCTGTCAGGCTCTTTCGTACACCATGCATTGTATTGGTAGGTAATGGTGTTGGCAGCACACACAAATTGGCGTAATTCATTAACCGTGGTCAGCTCTGAAACAAAATCAGAAATGTTAACCTGAGGGAGGAACAACCTTAGTTTCATTTTCTAGACACCCACGGTGACTAAACCATGCAAACTTGCATAGGATGCTGTAGTTTGCGGCACCATTCTGTTTATACGTGTAATGTAGCAGATTGTGTTAGTGTCGAGTCATCAGTATGTTAGTTGCTGTTTGTTTCCAAGCATGCTTCATACTTTGAGGACCACTGGACTTTATTTTACACTCACTTGTTTGTCAGGAAAGCCACTTGGTCAGCACAACAAAATGATGCTTGCAATTTCCGCAACTCCTAAACTAGGTAACCGAATTTCATTCCGTTTTTTTTTGCAATGGCTATGCCTTGCCAATGTCTGCAAGTTTCTAATTTACACTGGGGTTCTACGAACCATGGTTAAAAAGTTAGCATCACGATGACCTTGAAAATATGCGTCAAGGTCAGTGATCGACACATGGTTAGTTGGCCTCCTGTTCACCTACATACCATGCAAAGTTTCATTATCCTAACATTACCCATTTTTGATTGCCAAAGGAGGCTCTTCCTTTCTTCCCCACCAAGTATAAGGATATTTCCAGATGTCAATACTGTCAAAATTAGTATAGGGAAAATGAAGAGGAATCCCTATTTTAGAACCAACACAATGGCTCGGTCTAATCTCTAAATTATATAGGGGCTAACCAAATTCTCCAGTGGATGTCAAAATGGGGAATGTGTCAATTCATTTAGTAGCCAAAAACGTGCTCGTTTTGACAGAAGGAGCTAAATCAACGACCTTAACCGAATACATCATTCATATGATGTATTTCCTGCCCTATATCTGTCAGGCAGTGGCCAGTTGGACTTAACGAATAACAGACCTAATAACGGTTCCAGCGCAGTCTGCAACAGCGCAGGGTACAACGCTGTCAACTGCGCAGGCTACAACATTGTCTACTGTGAGTGAAAGAAAAAGGAAGAGTGACGAAAAGGGGGAGGGAGAACCGGGGAAAAAACGTAAAAAGCACACCCCTTAGAAATCTACTAGCAAGAAGATTGTTAAATTTGCTAGCACTCCCCCCCTCCCCTCCTTCAACCCAGGTCAAGGAGGAAGAGGCCGAAATGATTGAGCTGGAAGATGCTCTGGCCATGTGCTCCAAATGCACCCAGGATATAACCCACGTAAAATGTGATGATGGCTTAGAGGACAGTCGCGTCCCTTGCCGTGGATATAAGGCTAACTCGTCGAGACTCGAAGCGACGTAATCTATAAAAAGGATAGATTCAGCATCGTTAAATGTGGGGTTAAATGTTTGAAAAATTTCAGCACTAACATTTCTGTGTATACCATAAATATCCAGCCAATACACCGAGAGTATTTGACTATAAAGCGTTTAGACACCATTGGTGATATATATTAGCTTTTAACTGACATTTTTGAACGAGTTATGGAAGAGATTAGGCCCCAGGACAATACAGACTATGTATTAGGGTGGTCCTTATTAACATACGAAAAATATTTTTTTCTTTTCTTCCACCTCCCAACCTCTCATTTCGTACTCCACTACTAAAAAGTTATTTCTCCAGAATTTGGACGAGATTGGAACATATTTAGGGTATGCTCAACCCACTTTTGTATTGATGCTTTATTCGCTAAAGTGCAGTTGAATGAGTTAGCTGGACTATTTGACGATCAGTGCCTTGCAATAACTTATATTCCTTTTTGAGTCCTTCAGTTTGTAATACGTCTTTGCCTTATTTTCATAGGCTTATTATATTATCAGTCATAATTACTAGTATCATGCTAGTATAATCAATCACAAGTAATCACAGTACTAAGGTATGACAACTCCCGTAAAAAGATCGAAATTCACTTGCTTGTTTCAACCAAAGAATCTCTTAGTGGCACAAATTTCTGTTAGGGATGTTCCTGATGTCCCTTTACCATCTAAAGACAACAAAAATATAACACGGTGCAGCCATTAATACCTTAAAGGAGGTGCAGATCGTTGGGGAGAAGGCTGTAATCCCAATTTGTTGCATTGACAATGCGATCAAACATCTCGAGGAATTTGTTAAAAAATGGGAAGGACTGCAGAAAAATAAAGCTAGAAGGATGCAACTCAAGTGGTTGGAGAAGAAGCATTCAAAGGTTCATTTAAAGACACATTCGGTGCAGCCCATCAGGATGCCTAGGTGCTGAACACAATCCCAGAAGATAAGGCATTTCTTTGGGCACAACAAAAAAGGGTACGTCGAGGTGTGCTGGCTGGAATTGATCATTTTGTACGGAAGGAGGAAGCTGAAAATGGGAAATTTAACCTTCAGCATTTGTAGTAAGAGAAATAGTTGTCTGATGTGGCCAATTTGGATCGTGTTGTTGAATTCGAATCATTGATGTCCTTTCAATCCCGATGACACGACTGATTCCAAAATCAAAGGAGTATTGGAGAAGTCACCCCACCTTCATCAGCCTGGAAACAGGGTACGAAACTAATTTTAAAGCCCACCGTCCACTCATCCATCGACTGAACGAAGACAAGTGATCATCGTGCAGTGTAGATAATATCATCCGTCCTTCAAGTTCAGGGCAAAATACCCAGAATTACAGTATCAATCTTTCATCCATTCGACATTATAATTAGGGTCGTCACGTAAACTAGGCAGCCGAGCTGAAGGCAGAGTTTAAACCTGAGATACCGTTGGTGCTCCACTGGAATTTTAATCTGACAGATGATCTCACGAAAGAACAGAAACTAGATATACTTCCAATCATTATTTCAGGATCTGGAATAGAGCAACTCCTGGCTAACCCAAAGAATGATTCTGGAGCTGGTCAGGTAATGCATGATGCAATAATCGCGATTTTGTCCGCTTGTGGAGTCATAGTAGATCACATCAAAGCAATCTGCTATGATACAACTTAGAGTAACACTGGACAGAAGAATAGTGCCTCTGTGTTGCTGGAAAAGCTGTTGGAACAGATGTTCTTTACTTGGCATACCAACATTACATACATGAGATTCTTACACAAGAAGCATTCAGTGTCATGATGGGACCAGTGGTGAAGGTCCTTTTCAAATGATTAAAGAAATTGATCCCACATCGTAGTAGCTGATTACAAACCTTGATTAGAAGACCCGATTGGAAGAGGGTCCTCCCAAGCGAATGTCCACAGAACATTCCTAGGTCTTGAAATCAAGGTCTTGAAAAACTCCCACTGTCCAAGATTCCTGAGAATAGTCTTTGTGAGTCATTAACTGAAAACACTCGTTAAGTATTTCTAGATTATTGTCCTTACGGATTCTTCCTTAGAAATGGACCCAATCACTTCCGATAACAAATCGTGACTACTTAAGCAGAGAATGTTGTATGGGAGATATGTGTTGTCAATGACACTACAGAAAGAAGAGTAGCATAATGCAGGAGTTTAATGCTTAGCTGATGAAGTATGAGGACCAGATTCAGTGTGTTTGCAAGTTGCCCGAAAACACAACCATTGCTACACAGATTGCAAAACGTTTGCCCTTCTTCGTGGCACTGTCTCATGGTTTGTCAACGAGTTAACAAGTTTGGCTTCCCATCTTTAATTTGTTAACGAGGCTAAACAGAAGTAAAATTTTCTGATCTGAGCTAATGAAAAGGACCAAGAATGTGAATCTCGATTTCATGTCTCTCATTTAATGAAACGACAATTCCCCTTATTTCTTAAACTTTTTATGGCAACTACATATTTCTTATCCTGTATGGCAACAATTACTATTGAACCTTTACTTCAACGTTTTTATGCAATGTTTCTTTTCCTTTTCCCCGAATTTTCCGGTGATCCATGAAGACTAGCCTTAAACTCTTACGCCGCAAGGACGCAAATAGTGTAAAATAGGTAAAAGGTGATGTGGCTTGAGCATACCCTAAATATTGACCAATGAGAAAGAAATTTTGCGGGAATTAGTTTTTTGTAAGGGAGTATCTATTGGAAGGGTAGGAGGTAGAAATTTCTACAATAAAAAAATAAGGATCACCCTACTATGTATGTATATTCGGGGTCTGGCTTGGATAATAACCTCTTCCTTCCATTTCCGGCTAGGGAAACCTTTTGTGTCGCAAATATTTTGAGTATTTTTTTGAAATTGAACCAAAGTGGCTGTGTAATTGACTCTATCAGCAAGTTAGAGATTAAAATTACACACATCCAGGTTCCTAGAGGCGGGTCATCCTAAAGAAAACGTGTTGCGCACTGAGTCATTGCATGACTAGCTAGTGGTCGGCGCAGGTCGGTAGTCTTTCCTAAAAATGGTTTAGATAAGTTGTGTTTAGCTAGAATAGCAATAGTGACTTGTAAGGCATGTGTCAACGGTGACACGAAACTGTATAAGCAGATCCATAAATTCCTTCTTGTACAGAAAAAACCTAGCTTTGCAACTCCACGTAAATGCCAATGTGTGTGTTCGTTCGGATGGCTGTTCTGTAATTGACCTCAAGGAATTTCAAGATTTCCCAACCGTGTACCAAATTTTACTATTTCAGAAAAACGGAACTTTATGTGAGGTTTCTTTTGAAGGATCTCCAAGTTCTAAGCGCATCTATTTGTTTTTACATCAAAATCATTTCGTGATCATTTTAAAACATACATTTTTATATTCAGCTAAATATTTCTGTCATTCATGTGTGAAGCCTTATTCTAAACCCGAAGCACACGCGTGTCAAAGACATAAATGTACCTCGTGTCATTCCCCCAAATATATCTGTTTTCTGAAAAGATGGCTGCCCTGCTCAGCCTGTAATCTTTTTTTCAGGAACACGTAGTGTATGGCTCGGCACCATACTAAACATCCTCCGTTCAAGAAAGCTGCAGTATGTAAATCCTTGTTTAAATGCAAGATTTGCTTTCTGACCTACGAGGGTCACTCACGCATGTACCATCACTGCAACCAGCGCTTTTGTAAAATATGTAAGAAGTGAGGCCGCCTCGATCATATATGTTGCATTCAGCCTTTACCTCCACCGCAAAAGAGGGATTGTGTGCGCATCGCCGTCTATGATTTCGAAACAATGCAGTTCAACAGAGTGACAGATAGCTCGGAAAAGGAATATTTCATACGCAGTGTCAATTTAGCAGTCATTGATATCGCATGCACGTATAGTTACGATAAAGACACTTGCGACCAATGTGGGGATAAGCATAAAGTGTTTATGAACGGCGAGCAGACACTGGACGATTTTTCTCAGTGGTTATTCGTGTCACATGTCTAGGATTCTAACCTCATTTTGATATCTCATAATAACAGCGGATACGATGGCCCCTTCTTCATTCATTGGGCATTAGATCATGGGGTGAAGCCGACTGATGTCATATATTTAGGAAGCAAAATAATCACGGCTAAAATCGAAGGCATAAATTGGCAGACTCGTTCAAGTTTTTGTCAATGTCATTATCAGAAGTGCCAGGCAGTCTTGGGCTTAACGAAAACCTCTTTTGTAAAGGACATTTTCCAATTTTATTTAGCAAACCGGAAAATTAAGACTACAAGGGCAAAATACCCAATTTCGAGATGTATGACCTGAACGGTATGAATGTTGATGGCATGGACGAGCCAAACATTTATCGTGGCATGCCGAACAACGAGCCAAAAATGTAACGTTTGACTTTAAGCACGAACTTCTAAAATATTGTTGCAACGATGTGACTGTACTAATGGCATGCATTCTGAAATGCAGGCAACTGGTACAAGAGATATGCCACAGATTGGGACCTTTCCATGACTGATTGTCTATAAGCAACCTCGCCATGACTATTTTTAGAGTTCTCCATTTTAAACCAAATGCGATAGCAGCTATCCATGCGGATGGCTACTTCCCAGACCGTAAATTTTCGAGGGAGATTTTGGTTTGGTTGGACTACGAGGTGACAAAAAGAGGCATTTTTATCCAGCACGCAGGTAACATGGGCGAAATAAAATTGGTAGGCAACAAATATGCCGTTGACGGTTACTGCAAATCCAACAACACTGTATTTGAGCTACATGGATGCCACGTGCATGGTTGTGAAAAATGTATATTAAATCGTCAACAAAGACTGCTTTTCAGTCAACTAACGGCTCAAGATGCTTAAGAGAAAACGGTAATTAGATGCAAGGCGCTCGAGGAAATAGAGGGGGTTAAATATATTGAAATATGGTCTTATCAATTCCATGAACAAATGAAATGTGACGAAAAATTGCGAGGTTTCGAAAAAGTTTACAAAAAGGTTCCTACCATGTTGAGACCCCTTGATGGGTATTTAGGAGACCGCGTCGAAACGTATAAGCATCTCCACGTGGCCAAAGAGGAGGAAAAAAATACGCGGGTGATATTACCAGCTTATATCATTCGTTTATGTGAGAGGAACTTTTCGCAGTCGGCCATCCGACAATAATAACTGAATTTTTAGGCAGTACAGATATTTCGAAATATTTTGGATTGATACAGGCTAGAGTAGTGGCTCCTAGAAGCCTCTACATTCTTAGTCTTCCTTATAAGCACGAAAACAAGTTGTTTTTCACTCTGTGTCACACGTTTATTGACGAGCTGCCATTAGATGGTCAGTGCCTGCACTCGGACGAGCAGCGCTCAGCCAGAGCCACGTTCGTATCCCCAGAACTACGGCAAGCGGTCAAAGATGGGTACGAGATATTAAAATTGTTGTGCGTGTACCATTTTCCACAAACTGCAAAATACGAACCAGAAAGAGGGAAGGAGGGGGAAGGGGGACTGTTTAGGGACGTTTTATGCTATGAACCTCGAATGTTCAGGTTTTCCAGAGTGTTGCACGACCGATGAACAGAAAGAGGCGTATGTAAAGCATGTTAGGGATACTCAACACATTGATTTAAATCCCCAAAATATAAGAAGCAATCCAGGGGGGCTCAGTATGGCGAAGATTTTTTGAATTCGATTTTGGTGAAATTTTCTGAACGTGAAAACTTACTGTTCACAACATTTGTCAACAATGCGGCAGAGTATTTTTCGTTTGTGTTGGATGCTAACAATACCATCTCCGAGATACGGTTTGAAAACGACGATATAGCCGTCGTTCATTACCGCAACAATTTGAATTTAAGTAATGGTTATAGCATGGATTTTGAAACAATGGGCCGGTATAAGCAATTTAAAGCACACTTTTGGTGGAGCGACATACGAGGAGGTGTGGAATCGTCCGAGGGGGCGAAGCCAAAAAGGATGTTCTACACCTGCGAGGACGTCGCTCTACCGAAAGTGTGTATTGAATCGCTTATAGCGGACCATTGTTGCAAAACGATGCTATATCTTTCTTATTTCCCTACCATCATTTCGTGTAGCACCAGCGCCGAACAGAAATACCATTGTCGGATGAAAGGAGAAGTTCTCGTTTCCTTTGTTTTCCGAAAGCTCGAACAACAATCGTACAACAATGCTTTAACAGTATGCTTTGATATGACGTTTCAAGCGTCGTATTGTTAAAATTTTCATTGTTCGTCGAAGAGGACATTCGAAATGAATCAACAGTCCGTTACCCTGAGCAACGATGCTTCAACAATACGCATTGAACAGTCACCCCACGTGGCATATTGTTACTAAAGTTGGGTTGTAGTTTGTGGGGTCAAAATATTATTTCCCTTGTGCACTGAAGGAGCACTTCGTAATCAATCAATAATGCCAGCGATAGAGCTGTTGCAGTTGTTAAAGAAAGTAATGTTGGAGGTCTATAATGTAACACTGCAGAAAATTTAAAGTAGTGATCCAAAGCAGTGTTGGATTGGGCCTTCCGAGACCCCGGGAAGGCCCTCACTACAGGAAGCCCTTGCTAAAAAATTAACTTTATCGAACGATTTCACATGAATTCGTATGAAAATTGCATTGTAATTTTCAGGAAAACGTTTTAAATTCACACCGTGTTCTTTAAAACTACGCTAGATTTCTTGTTCCTCCCACACTGCAGGAAACCCTTGTTTCAAATTTTTTTTTTCAAATTAGAAATAAATTCGTTTAAAGATTGCACCACTCAGTTGCAGGAAAACGTTTCAAATTCACGCCCTTTTCATGAAAAACCTTTAGCTTCCAGGGTGCCGAATCACCCCCCCCCCCCCACCACACCCCCACCTCAACCGAAGTCACGTGATTTAAATTATATCTCTAAGTTGCAGAAAAACGTTTCAAATTTATGCCTATTTTTTTACGCCGAGACTTCCCTCTCCCCCCTCCAATATCCCGCTTCACTCGGTACAAGTGTTCCTGAGGCCTCTTCAGTATATACCCAGAGTGGCCTGACCCCTCCCAATCTGAACTTCATCCAAAGTAGCACATTGCTTTACAAAGATGGTCATACTTGTAAGAATTCGAAAAGTGTGCAAAATAAGTATGCAAAATAGGTGTGAAGAATAAGTATGCAGAATAAGTATGAAACTATTGTTGAGCATTGTTGCTACTGTGCGAATAAGGGATTTATACAGCATCGGCTTTACAATGGTCGGGACGAAAGTAGGGTAATAAGTGAAGGTAATGTTAATGCATCCGTAGCAATAAATAGCTTTATTACATGCTATGGTCGCCTACAATTGTTGCATCTGCTACGTTAACACGAGCCAGGTAGTATTTTTTACGCTGACACGGACTCGAAATTTTATAAGACATCCTGCCACAAGCCGCCTCCTGACAATGACTCGAAGCTAGGTAGTCTCACGAACAATTTGTCAACTTAGGCCAATCGAGCGGAAATAACGCACTTCGTGTCAACGGCGCCAAAAACTATTGTTTCGTATTGAAAAGCGACAGAGGTATAAAGCATGTTGTTAAGGTTCGTGGCATCACTCTACATTTTAGAAATAGTCAAGTATTGGACTTTGAGTCTTTATCGACAATGGTTAAAAATCTTGAAGCTTATGAAACGATTACAATCGTTGAACCTCGTAAAATAATCAGGAAAAACGACCATTTGCTAACTACGAGCCAAAACAAAATTTACAGAGCTGTAGCGAACATACGATGGATGAATAGAAGCACGTACGTAACCTACCCCTGGGGCTATTAATTTCAACTGGTAAATGTGTACGTACGATGCGGCACAACCACCACCACGCCAGCGACCAGGATTCTTGTACGGTAAGTCTGGAGCCAAGAAGCTTGTTCCTCCCATCAATCACTTTTTTACAGCACACTGTTCCTCCACGCCCAACCACCAGTTTTTCACTTTAACTTTTACAAAATGGCTGCTTAGAGAAGAACCTGATGAAGATTTCGAATCTCCCCCTCCAATCTTCTCGTTCCAGTATGACAACTCTGGATCCATTGCAAATGTCTAAAAGGGGAAAAACAGACGTTGTGGTACCGGCTATATCGTTGTTTTCAAACTGTATCTCAGAGACGGTATTGTTGGCATCCAACACAAACGAAAAATACTCTGCCGCATTGTTGATCAATTTTGTGGAAAGTAAATCATCACGTTAAGAAAATGTTCCCCAAATCGGATTCAGGAAATCTAAGTGTCTCGGCGATCCCCCCCCCGGATTGCTTCTTACATTTTGAGGATTTGAGCATTTAATATGTTGAGTATCCCTAGCATGCTGTACATAGGCCTCTTTCTGTTCATTGGTCGTGCAGCCCACTAGAAAGCCTGAACATTCGAGTTTCATAGCACAAAACATTTTCACATAGTCTGTAAACAGTCCCCCTCCCCCTCCTCTCCACTTTCGGGGTCATATTTTGCAGTTTGCGGAATATGGTACATGCACGACAATTTTAATATCTCGTACCCATCTTTGACCGCTCGCTGTAGTTCCGGGGACTTGAACGTGGTCTCGAATGAGCCTGCTCGTCCGAGTGCAGGCACTGACCATCTAATGGCTGCTCGTCAATACATGTGCGACAGAGAGTGAAAAACAACTTGTTTTCGTGCTTATAAGGAAGACAAGGGATGTAGAAGCCTCAAGGAGCCAATACTGTAGCCTGTATCAATCCAAAATATTTTGAAATATCTGTATTGCCTTAAAATTCAGTTACTATTGTCGGATGGCCGACTGGGAAACGTTCCTCTCACATAACCGAAGGATGTAAGCTGCTAATATCACCCGCGTATATTTTTTCGTCCTCTTTGGCCACGTGGAGATGCTTATACGTTTTGAAACGGCCTCCTAAATACGCATCACAGGGTCTCAACATGGGAGGGGCCTTTTTGTAAACTTTTTCGAAAGCTCGCAATTTTTCGTCACATTTCATTTGTTCATTAGAATTGACAAGACCATATTTCAATATATTTAACCCCTACTATTTCCGCCGCACCATAAAACGTACAGTTTAAGTTCGTCATGCAGTCTGTTGCTGGCCACCAAACAGTTTCTTTCATCAAGGCTTCATAAATGCTCCGTACATCACCAGCCGTGAATAGCTTGACTATTTTCAAAGCCTAATTACCGTTTTCTATAAGCATCTTGAGCCGTTAGTTGACTGAAAGGTAGTCTTTGTTAACGATTTAATACACAATTTTCACAACCCTGAACGTGGCATCGATCTAGCTCACATACACTATTGTTAGTAACCGTCAACGGCATATTTGTTGCCTACCAATTTTTTTTTCGCCAAGTTACCTGCGTGCTGGATGAAAATGTCTCTTTTTGCCACCTCAAAGTCCAACCAAACCAAAATCTCCCTCGAATATTTACGGTTTGTGAAGTAGCCGTCCGATGGGATAGCAGCAATAGTATTTGGTTTTAAATGGAGAACTCTAAAAATAGTCATGGAGAGATTGCTTATAGACAAGCAGTCATGGAAACGTTCCAATACGGGGCATATCTCTTGTACCAGTTGCCTGAATTTCAGAATGCACGCCATTAGTACAGTCACATCGTTGCAACAATATTTTAGCAGTTCATGGTTAAAGTCAAACGTTACATTTTTGGCTCGTTGTTCGACATGCCACGATAAAGGTTTGGCCCAGCCATCGACATACATACCGTTCGGGTCATACATCTCGAAATTGGGTATTGCCCTTGCATTTATAATTTTCCGGTTTGTTACATAAATGTGTGAAAATGTCGTTTACAAATGAGATTTTCGTTAAGCCCAACACTGCCTGGCAGTTTGATAATGACAATGACAAAAACATGAACTAATCGACCAAATTTATTCCTTCAATTTTTTCCGTGATTATTTTACTTCCTACATACATGATGTCAGTCAGCTTCACCGCATGATCTAATGCCTAACGCATTAAGAAGGGTACATCGTATCTGCTGTTATTATGAGATATCAAAACGAGGTTCGAATCCTTGACATGTGATGCGAATAACCACTGACAAAATTCGTCCAGTGTCTGCTCACCGTTCATAAACACTTTATGTTTATCCCCTCATTTGTCGCGTCTTTATCGAAACAATACGTGCGTGACGGCTAAATTGACCTGTGCATGAAATATTCCTTTTCTGAGCCAGCCGTCACTCTGTTGACCTGCCAAATACTCTCTATTTATGGTATACACAGTTTATGTTGCTTCGAGTCTCACAATCGTGCTCATGACTCTGCTCGGAACACAATGGTTCTGTAGGACCCCCACCCCCACGTTGGTTCGAATACGCTGTTACAAAAAGAAAAAAAAGAGGAATTTTAGAATAGGGTACTTCGAAAGAGGCTTGGCCATTAGACATTCATGATGGCATTGACTATCAGAGTTACCTTACATCCACGGAAAGGGAGACGACTGCCCTCTACGCCGTCATCACATTTTACGTGGGTTATTGCCTGGGTGCATTTGAAGCACACGGCTGGAGCATCTTCCAGCTCAATCACTTCGGCCTCTTCCTCCTTGGCATGGGTTGAAGGAGGGGAGGGGAGAGGGAGTGCTAGCAAATTTAATAGTTTTCTTGCTAGTAGATTTCTTCGGGGTGCGCTTTGTAAGTTTTTTCCGGGTTCCCCCAGCCCCTTGTCGTCACACTTCCTTTTTCTTTTAGGCGCAGTTGACAGCGTTGCAGCATGTGCTGTTGCAGACTGTGCTGGAGCAGTTATTAGGTCTGTTATTCGTTGAGTCCAGTTGGCCACTGCCTGAGAGATATAGGGTAGCAAATACTTCATACGAATGTCGTAGTATTCGGTTAAGACCGTTGATTTAGCTAAAAAAATGAGCACGTTTGCGGCTAATAATAGAATTGACACATTTTCCATTTTGACGTCTACTGGAGAATTCGGTTAGCGCCAATATAATTATTGAGAGATTAAACTCGAGCCATTGTGTCGGTTCTAAAATAGGGGCTTCTTTATTTTTCCCTATACTCATTTTGCAAGTGTTGACATCCAGAAATATCCTTAGTTAAATAAAACTAGAAAGGGGGAATTAGTCGTAAAAGGAATTGTAGTTATTCATGACTGTGGAGGGAAAAAAAATTGCATTACTAATCCAACCAAGTCTCTACTAATGGTGTGGGGTAGTGCGTGACCTTCGTCATTTTTCTGTACAACAAACTCGAAATGTCAGCCACAAAACCGATGAAGCCAGAAAACTGCCAGTAAATTAACACAATGTATTTACGACCGTATTTTTCCAGCATTAATTTGGCCTGGTACACAGATCTGTTTTGATAGGTAATCACCTTTAAGCTAGGCCATAATTTCGGCCTGACATTATCTGTTGCTGCAGGTTCCGGTCGCCTACAATTTTGTTGCTCACGTCCCAATCTTTGGTGAATTCATACCATTCCGACGGCGTGAACGAGATACCTCGACGGCCGGGCTGCAACCCGGACCCGGGCGTGATATGTTCTGTTAACTGGACGTATAATTTTCCCTGAAATTTGGTTAATTGAACGTAAATTTCTCCTTCGAGAAAATTAGTGTCTGGACACTCTACAAGCTTTGGTGTAGCCGTTTTATTTTTTTTTCCATGGATGTAAAAAAAATTATTACCTTCTTTTCTGTTGAATGCTACTTGGATTCCTATTGCACCACCACTTCGCTTTGCGTTTTTTCCTCGCTATAAACAGTAGCAATCACGTTAACATCACGAAATGCATTGAACGGAACTTGCAATAACGTAAATGTATTTTGTAGCAGCAATGCTTACTTTTTCTGGCGTTGGACCACTGTTTGAGGGATACCGGACAAATTGCGGCTTTTTGCAACACTCCTTGTGCTTTTATACGGGGCCTTATGTTAGATTATTTCAGTTGAGCTTTTTTTTTCGTCGGCCTCCTGATGAATCCTGCACATTTGCGGCCATACCCCCTATAATATTACATATTCGTTCATTGGTCCATGAGTATGGACCATACTTGGTTGGTTGGGGTTGACACGTGATGTGTTTCGACCAATAACAGCGTTACTCTGACGTGTTTAGACTCCACCCTATTCATTTTTAGTATACTTCTGTACCTCATTCTCGATTGTTGTGGTAAAAGGTTTACGTGAAAATATTGTGTTTTGGGGGAGCCAGACAGGACTGTCTGTTCACATTCTTTTGCGTCTAGTCTTTTTTGTCCCCGCCCCCTTCCTTGACCACCCTCCTTGACAACCGACACTGATCTCACTCCTATGGTCACGTTTTAAACACACCCTTGTTATTCCACGACCCCTGCATTATTTTTGTTGTTGTTGGGGGACATCTGGATTTTTACTTTTCCTCCCCAGCTGGTAGACGAGACACATTTTCCTGACACCGATATTGTGCGCTCGTTTTTGTTTTCCAGACCTCCCAACATCCCCATACTGCTTGTGACTCGATCCGACCACCGACTTTGTTTTAACTTGTCAAAAATACTGATGAGTGCGTGGGTGTTCGCTGAAAAGGTGTAAAAATGATTAGTAGGGGAATTTGTTTTCACGCCTCAAATGACGATCTCCCTCGTCAAACGCCTGTCAACCATTTGTTTTTACTTTGTCACGAGACACCCTTCTGCCTTGTGCGTGGGTGTTCAACATATTAACGCTCTGTTTTGGTGATTCGAACTTTTATTTTCATAATTCTAACTCATCAGTTACTTGTCAACCGATTTGTTGTGACGTGCTATTCATACACTTCTGTCTGAGTTTGCGGATAGGGGGTGTCCCAAGGAATCGAGATGATCCCCCTCCTTCTCTTTGTGGGAGGGTAACGTTGATTGGCTGTTAGCTTATAGGCTCGGACTTTGCTCGGGCTATTAGTTCATTTGTTCTTACGTTACTGAGGAATAGCAAACACTTGCTCGATCTGTGCGTGTGGAACTTTTGAAAGTTCTTATAGCCTAAAATTATGACTCCACCTGTTGTGACTATTGATGAATGTACATATTTTGTGGATTGGTTTTAGGTGGTGGGTTTTAGATTTTTTTGCTAAAAGGAACCAGAAGTGATCTTAGTGGAGAAACGGGGGTCATTGGGACCTAGCCACCAACCCCCCCCCCCCACTCCTGTTCCGTCCTATATCCCGCTTGTGGATACACCGGCGAGTCCGGAGCACTACATCAGGCTCTACGGACGAATTTAGAGGAGGCCGGCATCATAGCACCTACGAAACCTTCCTAAAGACCAACATTTGCTTTTTTTTTCGGCACCATTTTTGATCTCCCATCTTCTTTATTAACTTTTGTTTTTATTTCGTTTCGGCTATTTTAAGTCACAGTGTCGCATATATAGCAAATTTCTATATATCCACTAGCTTTTAGTGACGATCTATCTTTGAAAAACACGCCTGCAATCTAATTAGCTGTTCGTAGGTCAAAATTATGAATGGCGAATGTGATAAAGCAACTTTTAACGCTACTTATTTAACCCGTTCTGTTCTTACAATAATGTTAACTTAGTTTGCTTTATCACCAGCAGACTGTGTGCCTCCACGTTCAGGGCGATTTGGGCGTTTTTTTTATTGAATTTGGTATCGAACTTGAAATTTTTAAATTACTCATATATCGGTGCAAAGCTCTTAGGCCTACAAACCTAACAACTGTGCACATACACCAGTACAGTTAGGTTTCGATACCCTATTCAGTGAAAAACCGGCGTACACACAGATGCATTCTAACATTACTGGTCTTTAGGAAAGTCTTGTAGCTTTGATGATACCTACCAATATTGTTCCGGCTGTCCTACAATTTTGATAGCCTTCTTCGCTATAGTAGGCCGCTTGCCCACTAATAGCCCTTCATCTGTCCTATGCCATGATAAAAATCTTTCTTTTCTACCCCTTAGCCGGGGCCCGCCTGCACAATGAAGGCGAAAT
>JAHWFP010071806.1:56723-72409 GCA_023313725.1 Lithobius niger
CTTTTCTACCCCTTAGCCGGGGCCCGCCTGCACAATGAAGGCGAAATGGGGGAGTCACTTTCCCTCCTTCCCGCTACCTACTAACCGTGTGGGTAAAAGGAACAACCATTCCCGTACTCGCAAAGGGCATCTACCGGGAATCGGTCAAGGGGTTTAAAAGGGGTATAAACATGGGCAATTCTCGTAGATGCACGCTCTTCCTCCCCTGAAACTCAAAAGTGCCACTGAATGGCACACAGATCCAATACTAACCATAGCGATATATTACACTCCCTGGTGCCCCATACTACTCATAGACCACCCAATTCATCTGAGTAATAATAAAATCTTCCCAACCCCAAAAATGGCACTTACCATACATAGCCTCATTCATGAGCTTTGTGTAAAAGTCAACCAACACTAAAAATGGTATTAACCGTACATGGCTCCACTCAGCAGAGCAATAATAACATCATACCAACACCAAAAGTGTACTAATCGTACACAATCCCTTTATCACAGCGAATATAAAGTTTGCTCCACACCAAAAATGGCACTAACCCTACATAGCCCAATTTATCATATTGATAATAAAATCCACACACCACCAAAAATGGTTCTAAATCTATAGAGCCCTGCCCAATTCACAAGAGCGTTAATAAAAACTACGCAACACCAAAAATGCAACTGATCCTGCATAGGCCCGCCCAATTCATCAGCGCAATAATAAAATCTTTCCAACCTTAAAAATGGCACTAACCCTGTATACATCATTTATCAGAACTAGGTAAAATCCACCCAACACCAAAATTGGTAGTAACCCTACACAGTACACAGCCTCATTCAGCTGTAAGTTCATACAATCCACCCAACACCAAAAATGTTACTAATCCTACACAGCTCCATTCTCACAGCGAAAATAAAATTCACCCAAATTAAAACGCCATTAACCCACCTTACATAGCCTCATTCATCAGTGATAATAAAATCTATGCAACACCAAAACTGGTGCAAAACCAGACATAGTACTAAACCATTCAATAAAATACAACCTGAAACAAAATTGGTACCAACAAACACCAGTTTTTTTTTCAAAATAGTTTCGGTTAGGAAAGAAATCTTCTCATTCTGCAAATAGAGTCTGAGGAAGTTTCTGATCACGCACAAGTAGAGTAAACAGATATAGGGTTCTAAGATTCTGCCAATGTAGCATTTGTCAGTTGGCCTATAATCTCCATTGAGTAACATTCCTACATTTTTAAAAGTAAGGACAAATCTAGGTATTGCTAGGTTACATTCAAAGTTTAGTTTTGGAGTATTATTAATTTGCATAAGATGTGTTAGGGAAAAAATGAAGTTAGTGTGTGGACTTATACCACGAGCCACGGCTGTATGCCAAGATGTCATCATCAGTATTAGCCACAGATGAACGAGAATAGCGGATCTTTGGCCGTCTGATTGGACTAGCCCAGTCACTTGATACGCACGTCACAGCAAACAGCCGTGGCACGTGGTTTAGTAGAAGATGATGCTTTCACGGTATGTGATAAATATGCTAACCGAGAGAAAACGGAAGTGCCTGGTGGGGAAGGAGGATGGGTGGAACATTAAGTCAAAAATTTTGGATTCTTGTATGTAATTAGTAATATCTGCCTTTTTGTATTGTTCAGTGTATATAAATGTTACTCAATGGAGGATAGACAAAATATGTTTTAATAATAATAATAATAATATTTGTTGTGAAAGCAACGGGTCTGGCAAGGACTGGGGAGTCACTTAGAACCAGCCACAATTACGTGTAAATACAGTGTACAAAATATGGCCAAGGAATGATGATGGTAAGAGGTTTGGGAACATGAATGCCTTACCACCAAGGCTAGACCTGCAGGACATGGGAAGGGTGGGAAAAGTGTTGAAAGGCCCAAAATGATGCTGTATAATTAAAAAGTATAAACAATGCTAAAAAATTGTATGCTACGGTGAATACTAAAAACTAAAGCACCCAGTAGTGGGATTTGTCAACACTTGAAAAAATAATAATTTAAAAAAAAATGTATATATAAAAATCAAAGGCCAACCTGATAGAACAGGATGGCTGGACTACCACAAGCAGACTACATGCAGTTACAATTTTTTAATGGTATATTTTAAGAAAATGGAAGGGCTTGGGACCACTCACACAGTTCTCAAAGGGAAGAAGGGTTGGGGGAGATTGCTAGTGAGAAAAAAAAACATTAGGTGTCCCGGAGTGAAGGACGTTTTAGTAAAACGTGAAGCGGTTACTCATCAAGCAACCTATGAATAGTCGAAACCAACAGTGCAGACACAATCTTTACAGTGAGTGCATTCCAAATAGGAACCACGCGAACCAAGAAGTAAATGCTGGCGACAGTCAAGGTTTGATGCCAGTATGGCTAACTTCCACTCTTGACCACGTGTACAAATAAGACGTTGTGCAGAATCGAAAAACAGAAGGTCAATGCCGATTAAATTATGAACTATGTTGTATGTAACTACGAGTTCGGCTTTTATACGTCACAGTTCAAGCAACTCCAGGCCCAATCTTGCAAGTCTTATACAATAAACAATTTCCTGGAATCTAGGGAGATATTTTGTATAACGGCACTAGACTTTCTCCAAGAGGTCAATATCTTTGGCCAGGTAGGGGGAACCATACAGGTGTAGCATATTCCAAGATAGGACGCACAAACACCTTGAACGCCCAAATCCTGGTGGCAACACACCCAGATACACTCCTAGAGCGGCGGAATGCCGCAGTGGCAACTTTCTGACAGTGTAAGGACGGTTTTAAGTTCGTAGTGAACCAAATTCCTACGTCCCTAAGGCTGTTCAGTTTGGGGTAAGGTCTCCTGATCAAGGAAGTACTGGGAGCACTTATTTGCACTTCCCACATAAAATGAGGAACATTTTTGGTTGGAAACTAGGAGCTGCCACCTTTGGGACCATGCAACAACGCCGTGAATCTGGGCATCCAATTCGGGTGATGGGAGAGAAGATAAATTTTCAGCTCCGATCTTCAAGTCGTCTGCGAACTTCCATCTGAAGGTGCAAGCATCTCCTATCCTTAGATCATTTATGTAGATCACAAAAAGGATGGGTCCGAGAACTGAACCCTGCAGTACACCACAGGGGACAGGTTTTTATTCTGTACACACATCCTCAACCATCACCCTGTGTGCTCTCCGCAAGGAAAGCTGCAAGCTATTTTTTTAGGTTACCTTTAATACCACAGCTACTAATTTTAAGAAAAAGTTGTTTATCAACAACCGACTCAAAAGCCTTTTTTAAATAGAAATATAAAATATTCTGTGCAATATCCAATGCAAAGGTCCATCTATCCAAAACCGCCAGCAGCTGGTTGGTCGCGGATCTATACGGAAGGAACTCAAACTGATCGTCACTGATTATTGATGTTCATTAAAGAAATTTAAAATCTTGTCCCATATGATTGATTCCATGATCTTACAGGCCACACATTTGAGGCTAATCGGTCGATAGTTGCATGGATCAGAAGGAGACCCCTTTTTTAGAATTGGTATCACGTTTGCTCTGCTCCACATACTGAGGAGCTTTTTTTGTGCAAAGGAAAAAGAGAAGATAATATATAGGGGGTATGATATTGCATTTCCAGGTGGTTAATAGGTGTTCTGAAAATCCATCAGGCCCGCAAGACTTGCTAGGTTTTAATTTTTTTAATGCATTAGACACCAGATGTTCCGTATAAATCACCTGGGTGCATAATGGTTGGGAGTCTACAAGCTGGTTATTTGGCAGACCAGGATTTCCATAGTGAAGTATGGTGTTCGACGCAAAAACATCAAAGAAGATTTCCGCCTTCTCTATTTTATCTTCGACGAAATGTGTACCCATTTTGAGAGGCGGGAAGGTTTTTGAGCAGGACTTTCGGCTATGGTACAGTTTAAAAAGGGCAGAATGGCTGCGATCGCGAACTGCTGCCTCCTCCCTCTCCCGATGCCATGACTCTACCATCTGAGAATACAGCTTGCGTGAGTTATTGTATGCAAGCAACGATGTAGGACAAGGATTTTATTTACTTGTCCATGCACCTGGATTTTTGCTGCTTACAATTTTATCACTCATAACTCACACTAGACACACTTGATTACTTGACTTTCATGAAATAGTTTTTTTCTGTAAAATAATAATGCAGAAAGAAAATAGTGATAGTACAGATTAAACATGCATTTTACCTCATCCTAATTATTAAACATTCTCGAAATACATGACCAATATCGCCATGATAAAGCCAATGACGACTTTCGTTTAGCATTTGTATACTAAACGGGAAACTGTCTCAAACTTTTCTACATTGTCCCAGAATATAAAAAAAATATATTCGACATCGATCGAGTATTACGCAAGTCTGTTTACAATGGAAACAATCTAGAAAAAAAAAACACTTTAAAACTAGCAACCAAATAATAAACAAAAAAATATATACTTGAACAAGATTTGGGTGCAGTTACCATGCGCAAACAAATAAAGTAAAACTTGAAGAAAAGTTCCATCAGATGAGTTTAAAAGTGAACTGATTAGCTCACTTTAAAACTTATTCTTACGGAATTTCAACTTGAGTTTTACCATATTTGTTTGTGCACGGCAACTGAAACCAATTCTTGTTCAAGTCACGATCTGGTAGTTGCTGCCTTGTTCACAGTTAGAATAAATAGCTGAGTTGAATTTCTTTTTTTCGTACGTGTGTTTTATTTTTTTTGTCTGAAATTTCAGATAATCTTTGCAGCAACACGAAACTCATTTGTGTCTAAATGGTTTCTTTCTTTTTTTATTTCAGTATGGAATTTATTGCACACTTCTGAGGCAATTCCATTATTATTGTTATTTTACTCTTTATCAAGAAATCGAGTGAAAAGTGTAATACTTGGGCATTAATAAATGTTGGATATTGTTAGAGGCACTAGGCATATTTCATATAAATTTTACTACAAGACATTCGTTTATCATGCTGGTCTTCACCACTCTGTTTATTTTTGGCATGATACTTTAAGCAACCATTTGACGACTTATTAATTAATATGTAGAATTTTTACTTAACTTTTTCAGATGGTACCGTCTATGAAATTAGTTTCTCATGTTTATGCAAACTGGAGTACAGTTCTTTTACCCAACGGAAACTGCACTCTGCTGGAAATTGGTAAGATATTAAATACGTTTGTACCTTAAAAATAATTACTAGAAAAAGGTAATACTACAAACCATGGTTGGCGCTAGAAAATAATATTCTGCCTTTACATTTCCGATCTTGGAGCTGGAAACCAAGGTGTTAAAGTACCCAAATTTGCTGATGATTGTAAGCTTTATTGCGAAATTATTGACACGTCAAATTACCTCCAATTACCTTCTGCCCTGTCTTCTTTGACGAATTGGTCTGATGAGTGGCAGCTGTCATTGTCAGGTGACAAGTGAAATGTCTTTCATATTGGCCCTGAAAATATGTACTTACATTAGTCTATCTCTGGATGTCCATTGCGTAAATTCTGTGTTGTAAAAGATGTGGGCGTTTGGTTTGCTAGTGAGCTAAAACTTGTTTCTCTCTGTCAAGAAGGGAAGACAGAGCAGCTATTGTGCGGAGATGTTTTGTGTCTGGGGATAGCAGGACTTTATTTCGGGCCTTTCGTGTGTTTGTGAGACAATTCTGGAGGACGCCAGACTGGTCTCGTTGCCTCGTCTTGCTAAGGTCGGGTCTGTGCTGTGCACTTTCACTAAACGTTTACCTGGGTTGGGTGGAAAGAACTACACAGAGCGACTAAAGTTTTTGAGGGTGGATCACTGAAATCTCGCCGACTTAAGTGCAATTTGGCTCTTACATATTCTCTTTTATATAACCACTATGATTTTAACTATGGTCGATTTTTCTCCATTCGTACTAAGAGCACAACTAGGGGACACTCCCTTAAACTAGTGCCACAGCCTTTTTCACGAGATTATAGAAAGTTTTTTTTTCTCGAATAGTGTGGTAAATGTTTGGAAAGCATTGCTGAGATATGTGGTTTATGGCATCTTCCTTGTTTGTTTTTAAGAGGCGGTAGGCAGAAATAAATAAGTACTTTCTCGGTTTGTAAAATATGTTTGAACCCTGTTCTGTTTTAACGTGGCAAGTAGTCAGTGGCCCTCAGTGGCCCTTCTTAACTTGTTGCTGTTCTATGCAACAAATATTATTATTATTATTATTATTATTAATATTATTATTATTATTATATAAAAAGACAACTGTGATTAGTCAAAACGTTTGGAATTATTTAACGAAGCCATATGTTTTAGCATACGATGTTAGCCCTGTGTTTACTATGCATAACATTTTAACATAGTCATGAACCTTTTATCAAAATAAAGTAACCCCTAAAGCTTTACAATTTTTCCCGTCAGTAAAAGCAGTATTCTAAACGATTTGACCTTTACAGCAATGACTGATATTGGTTAATGCTATAAAAATCATACAAATCATACAAACTGGATGTTTCGGCCTAATTTTGATATTAAAATAAGTCATGTTGACCAAAACGTATGTGTACGACAGCAGGCAAAAATATGTATAGTCAGCAACGAAAAACAAGCTTTCAAAAGGCTCCTGTGAACCAGTGGCGGATCTAGCGATGGGTTGGGGAAGGAGCTGCACCCCAACGCTCCAATTTGGCACCCACCATGGCTCTACTGACGGCTGGCTCGGTGCCCCTTTGACGATATGATAAACCTACTATGCCATCAGTCTAATTCCGCCACTACTGGAAACAAGAAGGAAACACGGCCGAATTGGTAAACCCTTGGTTGCCGAGAATGAGAATGCGAAATTGAATTGCATGTCTGATATATGTGCTCGCATGGAAATAAAAAAAAATCCTTGGGTGTAAATGCGGAGAGTTGCCAAAACTAATCTCTTATTTCAAACATCATATTTGTTGAAACGCTTAATTGTTATGTAAGTTTCATCATAAAATAAAATAAAAACAATCTGACTAGTAGATTAGCAGAAGAAAAGAACAAATGCTTTTAATGTTAATGTTTGTGGAAATACATATCACATGCCCAGCAAATGGCAAAGAATTAAACGGACAGTAAAACATCTGTAACAAAAAGATGTACTGACAGATTTAATTCAGAAATTGAAAATTTATCTTAGAATTCTTAGCGTAGGTATCCAAAACGAAAAATTTCGCACCACCTCCCCTGTACTATCATCGTTCCTTAATGGAAGTGAAGCTCACAAAATGAAAGTAAGCAAACAATTCCGTGGTCCATTTGGTATTTAAAGGCTAGTTTAGAAGGTATCTTAAGTGAAAGAAATAAGCTAGAGTACCTTATTGCATTCAATATTGGGTAATAAAAAAACAGACATGAATGCTCCCACAATCTCAATTATTTACCATTGAATAATGTCTCTACACTAGCCTACACTAGGATGAAAGTGTCCATCTGACAGGATTTGGTGTAAGATTTTTAAATGCATCTAACTCACAACCTATAAGAGACAGAATTGGAATCCAAAATGTAAATAAATAAAGTAAGCGCACATAGGGGGTATAAAAGGATTGCGAAAAGGCATTTTTCATTGTAGGTAGGCTATTCTCCATTGTGATCTGTATTTAGTTCTGTTATTTTACTCCAAAAATTGTGGTAGGACGTTCGACTCATCTCGAAGCTAAGCCTAATGCAGATAAACATCAGTTCGTACATAAAATTATGTGCCAGGTTTGATTATGATATAATGTTTATGAACATAAACACAGACTAATACAGGTTTAGGGCAAACCCTTTACATTATGAAAGCAACACAGCAGTATTCCATGCATTTATCATTTTATTTTCCTACTGCTTCTTTATTGCAGGATCTCACGTTTACCTTGGAAGATCTTCTACTTTGACCGCAATTATACTAGGAGGAAAAGTAACTAATGGAAGCTGCAAAAATGAACACAATACAGTAAGTTAGTCTGCAAACTTCTGACACTGTGTAAACACTAAAAATCGTTTGAAGTGAGCCGCCAATACAGTACATTAATATATAATATATTAATTTATATAATATATAATTTTTCCGAACTCAAAACAGCAAAGGGACACAAATAAACTTTCCTGTAAGGTTTTATGTACTTCAGTGCTGCAGTGTTGCTGTTTTTATCGTTTCTACTTTTGCACACTATGGATCAGCTAATGATTGATGCATTCTACTAGGCTAAATGACATACTGGAAAATGTTTAAAAACTAATAGTCTTAGTGTGCTTAGCACAGATGTATAGGTAAATCAGGGTTAGTGTGGATCCTTGAAAACTAGAAAATATCTGAAAAGTAATAATGAAATATTTACGCCTCGACAATAGCCTGAAAGTCTTGAAAAATTAAATATGTATCAATAGTAGAGTGATTATCGGAAAGTAGACGACGTGAGTGAAAAACACTGACAAAATTTTGCTAAGAAGGTAGTCGAGTGTGTAGCCTTCCATTGTTTTTCGTTTGTGTAGGCATGAAACGTTTTGAAAATTGGGTTCTAGCTTTAAATGTATTTACGTGTATAATGGTTTGATGCACCAGGAAGGCTTCACGTGGACTAAAAAAGTACAGCAACAGTACAGTATCTGAAACCTTACAGGAAAGTTTATCTGTGTTCCTTTGCTGTTTTGAGTTCCGATCAGTGAAATCTTACCTTAAGCAACAAACGAACTCTTTTTTTTTCTAATTAGTGCTTCTTTGGCGTACCATGCAGTTTAGAATAGCTTGATTTAATGTTTTGTATCTTTATCAATTACGGTTAGCACAAACCAATATGGAATCAAACTCTTTAATCTTCAGTCTACATCTTGCACCTGGCGTTTGCTGATTGGCATTGTTGCATAATAACAATGTTTAAAACAATGCAAAACAATCAATCTGGTCGTATAGAGCTCCTTAACTCCTGAATCACTACACCAATTCGAAAAGGCCTTTTGGAAACGGCACATCTACAGAGCAATATCTGTAAAATTAGCTAAGAACCAGCTTTATAGGACAAAGTTAAGTTTGTAGAGAGCGTAGTAGAAACGTGTCCTGCCAAGATGAACACAAGTAAGTAAAGAAGTAAAAAATGAAAATCACGATTCCAGCTCAAGTCCAGATTTCCGACATGACGAGCTGGAAATTAATAAAAGTTGGTACACATGTTCACCAAGTCCAACAAAGCTTATACACTAAATTTGAGTGGAAAATATTGAGAGATAGTGGAGAAACTAAGCGTCGAAATTTCGACTTTAAAATGGAAGGTTGAGGTTGAGGTTGAATACAGGAGCTTTCATGCAACCATGTGTACACACTCAAGTACCACTATCTCTACTACGTCGGTTGGAAATAACCCATCAATGGAAATCGTACACTAGAATACCATCGTACAGGTAGCCCACCTTTATGCACTTAGGTTTCATTTGAATGACATGACCTGGATTTGAACTGAAGAAACAATCCATCAACAGATCACTGCTATACCACCTTCACCGATATTGGCAGTCATCCTCTATACATGTCGGTAAACCCAGTACAACGGTGGTCCGGTTCGCCAGTTGAATCCGGCTCGTGTCTCACGAATGAAATTAAGTGCTTAAAACTGGCTCATTATTCAATGTTAGTCTAGTCTCAGCCCACTTGACACGGCAGTGTTGCTCACCTTTAGCAGCTCTCTGTATTGTTAATATCTCTGTTATAGCCACTACTTCTCCAACTGCCACTGTAACGATATTGGCGCCATCATCCCACCATCAGAGAGCACTTTGCTAGCAGCTACGTGAGCTAAAACATGCATGCTTATTCCATGAATACTAGAAAATGGATGCTTTTAATTCTATGAACGTGTCAGTCTGCTCAAAAAACTGACCAGTGAACACATTACATTATAGAAAACAATTGAAACATTGTAATTTCTCTACGACTGAAAGAAATTAGCTCGTCATTGTAAACACGATTTATTAGGTGAGATGGAGAATATAATCTACACAATCGGTCGTACATAATTGATGGCGAGCTATTTGGTCAGATAGTGATAAGAGGTTTTTATGTTAGTTTCAGCCTTTTTTTATTTCGTCGCTTTCATTCGTCCACTGTTATAGTCTGCACAATACAAATATGGACGAGAGCGAAGTGAAAGTGGATGAAAGCAAACGTAAAACATTAACGTAATAAAGCCAACGTAAAAAGAGCAACCTTCGTTGAAATCTTTTCCAAATCTTGAAGTGCTAGAATGAGGCATGTCTTCATTTTTTGCTGTTTACGTGTTTACGTTTTTTCTTTCATTTATGCTTTTCTACTTAAAAAATAAGGGAAATCGTTTTTCAAATCGTGAGGCCCATTTTGACGTCGTCATTTTTTTTTGCATTTACGTTTTTTTTTTAGTTTTTGTGCTTACACCCGAACTCTTCAAAAAAACTTTTTTCCAAAAATTGGCGCTACTAAGTTAATTGGGCACTGCTCGAATTTGTTTCTGTTTTTAAGTTGCACTTCTCTACTAAAAAAAAATAAATATGCAAAGGAAATTTTTGTGACTTACTCAGTCGTTTTTGAAAATTGATTTTCTAATTTTTTAAAGCGATCAATGCAGAGATTAGATAAATAATAAATTATATTCATTGAGATTTCTGTGGTATTGAATTGAATTGAATAGAATAGAATAGAATAGGTACATTGTCGGCCAGTAAGCTATACAGCTTTTTGAAGGCCCTAGAAGCAGATGTTAAGTGGAAGGAACCACCATCAGTGATGACTCAGAGGAAGTATTAGAACTTATTTCTTCGCTTTACATTTTGGAATAAGAAAAGAAATTGTTCACGCAAATAGATTATTTTAAATATTTCTTGCTTGCTTTTTGATAGCAATAATAACTTTTTTCCTTCGTGTAAAATAATATTTCTGCAGTCATCTCCAGCACTTTTATTTTTTTGCTGTCCCTAACATTCACTTTTCTTAAAGAGTATTCTTTGGAACTTCAATAACATTTCCAAGGCTTTATATGTTACTTTAAAAATTGTTACGTATTTAGGTTAAGGGAGCTCTCATCCATTGCCCATACACAGTGAAGTTGCCGATTTAATGCTACAACAGGTTGTGAAACCCACACCCCTCCCCAGCTCTTTCCCCGACCAGGTGAAACTAACTGCCCTTCAAACGAGGTTGAAGAGATCATAATGAGCCCCAGTATTTGTTATACCATACTTTTGTTTAATTAAATATTTGAACTTTTTTTACCAATAAATCTGCAAAATACAAGCAACACTGCAGCAAGTAATTGTTAATTTCCTATTCAGTCCGTTTGCTTTTCAGTACTTGATCAATCCTTGCTAAAGCAGACTTGCATACGATAGTTCCAACACAATCACAAGCATAGTTAGGGGAAAACCATAGGATAGCAATTTTTAAGAACTGTTCTTGTACTTATTTAAGTTTTATGCAGGGGGTATAGTGAGGGATAAAATGTTTCTGTTTGGATGGGAGGGGGTTAAAATGACCAGTTGCCTCGACAGCAATAAAATCTGGGTACGCCCCCATCCTACAGACACACGTACCTTTATAGGACACGCAGTACCCCTTTCCGGGAAAAAGTGAGTTAGTACTGGGGCTGCAATCTGTACTGGATGCCACCCACCGATGGTCGATTAAATGGCAGCTGCCTTTGACGCCTGACATATGTGCTGCGTTGTCGATCTGCAGCAAGCTCAATGTGAATTATAATCTTGGTGGCGTGAATATAGCTACAGTAAATCAGCATCGTGATCTTGGTATCCCTATCACGGATAACCTTAGTTTTTCTAATCGCTGCTGATGCAGCCCGGGTACATCATCAGGCCTACACTGTCCGCAAATGTTTTTTCAATTGTGATGCGGTTACCGTTACTTATGTTTGTAAGACTTATGTACGGCCTATTCTTGAGTACAACTCGGCTGTTTGGTCTTGTTACTTGGTTCAATATATCAGGAAGATTGAAAATGTTCAGCATAAATGTACACGGCTTCTGCCTAGCATGCGGGACAGGTCATATGCTGAGCGGTAGGAGCACTTATCTTTTGAGAGTCTACAATTTCGACGCAATCTGGTCGATCTTCATACTTGCAACAGGCTTGTTCGCGAGTGCCTGTATCAGGGTAAGGAACACCTCTGATTACCACAAAGCCTAACATGCTCACTCGAGGTCATCAGTGGCGTTTTGACTGGAAGAAAGCCTCTTTGAACTGTAGGCATCATTTTTTCTTGTTGTGTGCTGGGCGGGTATGGAATAAACTCCCACCCGAGATCATCGTGTCCGATAATTTAGTAATTTTTAAAAATAGGCCAGCTAAGCATTGTGCTGTTGATAAATATAAATATTTGTAATTTTAACTTTTTTTTTCTCTCTTTGACGTGACTTCTGTATATCGTCTAGGATAGTTGTATTGTTTGTCAATTTACTGTAGTCGAGAAAGTCACAATGCTATTGCTGTACGACTATCTTATGGTGTAACTTAAGTGGCTGGGTTCCTGGTCCTTTTGCTTCCATCCTAATACATTTGTTTACTTAGGTAACCTTAGGTTATTATTATTATTATTATTATTATTACAAAGGTACAAAAACAGATGTAAATAATTACAGACCAATATCCTTATTATCAGTAATAAATAAAATTATTGAAAATTTTTTTGCAAATAAAATAAAAAGTTTTTGAGAAAACATAAAGTATTAACAAAAATACAATTTGGATATACAGAGAAAAAAGGAACAGCACAACTACTTGTACAAATAAATGAGCTTGTAACTACAGCATTAAATGAAGGCAAATATATTGGGACAATTTTTATTGATTTGCAAAAGGCTTTTGACTCCTTCGATAATGAAATCTTATTGAACAAATGTAATAATGTTGGAATTAGAGGAAAAATTCATAATATTCTTAAAAGTTATCTTAGAAATCGAAAAGCAGCTGTTAAATTGATAACGTTCTTGGTAAAAATATTAATATTCAATATGGAGTATCACAAGGTTCGATACTCGGACCACTTCTTTTTCTTATTTTCACAAATGATATTGAAGTTGGAATAGACAGAACATATCTTTACCTTTTTGCCGACGGCATGGTACTTTTCTCAATTCATAACACGAAAAATGAAATGCTAAAAAATTTGCAACATGACTTCAACATATTAAACTGCTGGTTAATAAAAAATGAAATGTATGTTAGTGATGAAAAAACATTTTACATGGACATTACGGTTCCCAAAATGATTAACAATGATAATGCAAAAATTTTTATTCATGGAGAAGATTGCAAAAAAATGATAGAGGACAGGAAAAATAATGACTGTACATGTAAAATTTTAACTTGCAAAAACCAAGCGAAATATTTAGGTATATATTTAGATAAAAATTGGAATTTCAAATTACACGTGAGAACACTTATTCAAAAACTTAGATTATTACTTTCGAGAATATACTTAATAAAAGATGTTTTACAGGAAAAAAACAAACAAATACTATATTATGCATGGATTGAAAGCCAACTTAGATATGGAATTGAAATATATGGACTGGCCTCAAACTATATTATAAATAGATTGCAAAAGACACAAAATAAAATAATAAAAGTTCTTTTTGGAAACGAAACTAGCAAAAATAAATCAAAAACTATAGATATATTTATACAACAAAAAATTTTACCAATAATAAAATTAAGAGATCAAATCATAATTACAAAAAATTATTTTTGCAATAAACATAAAAACCTGAATATTGAAAAACAACAAAGATTAAGAAAAAATACAATTAGATATAATTTACCACGATGAATAATAAATACGGAAAAAGAAACAAAAGCTATTATATACCAGAGATTTTTAATAATATTCCACAAGAATTATTACAACAAAACAGCATTTGTAAACTTAAACCAGAGTTAAATAATTTTTTTTTTTGCAAATAATTAAATAGAAAATAAAACTTTACCATGAAAATATTAAATAAAAAAACGGGCTGTTGATTTAATGTATGTTATTTATGGTATTTCTTTTAAAATTTATTTGTTAAATTGAAAGGAAAGTAGGCTATTTGAAAGTTTTAGATCGTATGTAGATTTTTATGTTTTATGTTATTTATTGAAATGTAACGTTTGTATTTGCTGTTCAAACAAGCTAATTCAAGCTTCGAGCATTTGTGATGCAAATAAAATTATTATTATTATTATTATTATTATTATTATTATTATTATTATTATTGAAAACGAACAGAAAGTACTAAATGTGCGCTCGGAATTTGATCTGACGTAAACAACAACGCCACAAATTCAATTTCAAAAACATAGTGTTACAGAATTTTGATCAACTGAAGGATTGTACGACACACCTTTTGGAAGGGGAAATTGGAATTTCATTATTACATGTGAATATAAGAAGCCTTAGAAAAAATTGGAATAATTTACAAATTGGAATTGAAAGGAGTAAAACAAGATGGAGTCTAATTGTTATTACAGAAATAAACATCAAAAAAGAGGAAATTGAAAACTATAAAATTGAAGGATATATGAACTTTGCAATAACAAGAGAAGAAACAAAAAGAGGAGGTGGAATTTTGATTTTTCTGGATAGGAATAAAAATTTTGACAATATTCACACAATAAATTAAAAAATTGATGAAAATGATGCAATTAAAATAAATTTTGAATTAGTAAAACATAAATTTCAAATTTTAGTTGTATATAGGAAACCAAGTGGAAATAAAGTGAAATACATAAAAGAGTTAAAAACTATACTAAATGACCATGAAAAAAATAAAACCATTATATATGTTGGAGATATAAATATCGATATTTTAGAAGAAGAAAATTCAGACATTGACGAATTTGAACAAAATATAATTGATAAATACGAAAATTTACTTGCGACAGAAGGTTTCGAAAAATTAATTAACTCTCCAACGAGAATTGAATTTATTAAAAGAAAAAAAAAAAAGAAATTGGTTTACAAAAGGCTTGCTTAGATCATATTTTTGTAAAAACAAAAAAATGGACTACAAAAGGTTTAACAATATAAGAAAAATTGTCTGACCACTATTTTACAGCATGCTGGCTTTGGGAAAGAAATAACAAAAAAGAAAATGAAACAGAAAACAATTACTCTACAAGCAATAAAAAGCAAAAAGAAAAATATGATGAAAATAAAATTGTAGAAGAACTGAATAATACCCAATGGCCTAATCTAATAACAAGTTTAGATGTAGACGAAACATTAAATGAAATTACCAAAACAATACAATACATTTATAACAAAAATACTTTAAGAGAAAAAAATAAAACAAAGTTTAAAAAGTAGAAGAGAGAAAAAAATGGATAAGTTTGGAAACAATAGAATTAATAAGAAGGAAAAATAAACTTTGGAATGAAATAAAAAATAAAAAAAAAATAGATATCGACAAGCTAAACAATTATAATGCACTAAAAAAATCTGCAAAAAAACTAGTTATAAAAGATAAACAAACATTTTATGAAAAAGAGATTAAAAAGGTAAAAAGGATAATAAAACAATGTGGCAAGTTATAAATGAATTAACTGGAAAAAATATAAATAAAGAAAATATTGATGAAACAATTGGAAATGCTTTCAAGAAAAGTACAAAAGAAGAAATATGTGAAAAATTTACAATAAATTTTCAAAATCAGGTACCTGAATTAAA
>JAHWFP010071813.1:0-13914 GCA_023313725.1 Lithobius niger
AAAGCATGAAATTTGGGTAAACAAGTCATTCTTAGCATTAACCACCCGTGGTACCCCGATACCCCAAATGGCCGCCTGGCACCCCATATGCTTGGCCGACAAATCATTGCAGATCGAGCTAAAAGCTTGAATTTTGGCCCACAAGTCATTCTTAGCAGTACACATCGGACCAGCCATGGAACTCCCATGAAATATCCCCGAGGCTCTTCCGCCTCCCTGAGGCAGATAGAGCTGGAAGCATGAAATATGGTACACAAGTCATTCATTGTTGTGCAAATCGAACTAACTATAGAACCCCTCAAGATACTGTCCAAGGCAGCCCAACGCTGCCTCTCCACTCTCGTGTGCCCTCCCTTAGGCCTGACAATAAATTCTTGCAGATAGTGTTAAAGAAAATGAAATTTGGTACACAAGTCATTGTTAGCAGTACAGATCAAACCAGCTATGGAACTCCCGTGAAATCCCCCAAGGCCCCTCAGCATTCCCTCCTCGCCCTATTCTGCTTCATGAGCTCTGTTGGCCTTTTTATTACGGGTTGCAGTGTTTTGATACACTCACATTGTGAACTGGTGTGCCAACATTAGTGAAAAGCTACTTCTGTGCAACGAATACAGGAAATCTTTTCCTTCCAGCTGGAACTTAGGCTTCATAGTATTTGTCCCTATTTTTTTCTTATTTATTTACGTGAAAAGCGTTGATGTTTGGTGTTCTACTGGTGACTGCATCACGGCTTTTTTGGCTTCTATCCCTGGCTCGACGTCAAACTCATGGATTTTGGAGAGAAACCTTTTGCCCGTATCGAATATGTCAAAGGGACACTCAGTTTATTTTGTTTTTAAGTTTTTGAACGCACTTTTTCCTCCCTCAACGTTTTTTATACTTCCTAACAGCAGTTGGTAGTCCCAGTTTCCATTTTGGAAGTCTGTGGCCACACCTAAACTAAAAATTCACAGCGAGAAACCGTTTGCCTGTGCTGAATGCGGCAAAACCTTTATACAAAAAAAAAATCCTTTTTTGTCCTCTTTTACTTGGGGGCATTGAAGTTAACTGTAACAAAGTACGCACTCTTCTATCACCGAATAGGTCATATTACCGAATAGGTCATATTTTGTCCCAGTCACTGCGAATGCATGAAATTGCTGAAGAGAAACCACGTTACTGTAAAATGCTTGGCATGGCTATTGTAATGTCTTAACCGTGTGTTTTTTTTAGTGTGTGTGACCTGGACATACATAACTTAACCATCAGACTTGATACGTATACGTCATTCTAATATACCTTCAATGACAGTCACTGCAGATTATGGAAAATCTACACCAAAGTGCTCACTTGAGGATTTTATGTATACATACGAAAAATGCCAACGAAAATATTTTTGAAAAAAAAAATCACCCATGATAGGAAATCTACAATTTTTTCGGCACTTTGTAGTCGCCGTTTCAACTACCTCCTTCCCCCAAGTGCCCATTTAACTGGTTTGAACACGGGTCAATGGACCCCTATTAGTGATTGGTTGATCTCTCAACTAATCTTCAGACAAGGCTTGAATGCTCTAAAATAGAGAGGGATTTGAATTTATTGTATACAAACTCAAAGCTTTCTGCCATGCAGGGCACAACCGTGAAACTTGCTCCAGACTTCACCCACAATCTCACTGCGGTATCAAATGAGTCGGTATAACTTTAGTATGCTGCGAAAACAGAGAGAAAATTGTGATCTGCTGCTTACAGAAATTGAAACTAAATTACTCCAAGACGAGTCGCGTATTTATACCAACTTGAGTACCACCGCCGCCAGAGACCTCTGGGGAGAAGATTCTGCTGGGGGAAAGTTTTGAAAGCAGTAGCTTGAAATTAACAATTTTTTGACCCACACACATAATGGACACCTAGAGCTTCGTGCTTCTCGTATAAATTTAGCCAGTGATTCCAACGCCAGCTCCAAGTTTTCCGCTGTTCCTGCCAGTAAATTTAAGAAAAGAGAACGTACGAATCATGACATTTAGAGGCCAAATCTTTACGCAGTGCAAGACACAAATTGTGGTTTAAACCTTATTATCTCACCCTGGAAACGCCACGCCTCGACATATGACAGATTATCGTGGACAGACAAAAAAGAAAAACGAAATCCCATCGTATGCATTTCAAAGCACACATGGTTTTTTTTAACCTTGTTGTGGCTGCTGCCGTGGATCGAAAAGATAGCCTTTTTAATCACGTTGAAATTCTTGGCAAAAAAAATCGTGTGCACGAAGCAGTTCCAGCAAAGGCTACCACAAATGAAACGTCCAAATATTCTCATATGAAATCACACATAAATGTAAATTGGCACACGATCAGTCCATCATCTTCGGAAACTCATACGCATGTGCATTTCAAGCCAGTGCACATCTTAACTCCGCAACCTGGACATAGCGTGGGGACATGGCACAGCACGTCATCGAAAAATCGCCTGAGATCATTAAGGGAACAAACCCTAAGATATCTTTTACCATCTGTGCTGACTCGAACAATGTTTCTAGTGACCCTCCAAATCGAGTTGTAAAGCACCTTGCTTCGTAGATTGCATAAGATCTTTGCGATCTAAGGCACCCACATCCCTGGTGGGATTATTCCCTCGTTTGAGAAATAACAAATCTGACGAAGATAGCAATATTGCGCACACAAATGTACTCTTGCGGAAATTCTATGTGGACCAAAACTACAACTTTCTTTCCATCGATGCCCAACTCTGTGAAGACTGCACCCTAATATCCAGGGACGAACGTCAGTTCACAAAACTGGGAAAAGCATTACTTCAAAGTGATATCACATCGATAAATTCTCCTTCGGAAAACTTACCATGCTAACTGGGAATTTTTCGACGCCCTTATCCCATTCCATTTTACCCCAACTAAGCTACTATATTTGATTTACGTTGCATTCTTTAAATGCCAGAAGAATGGTTAAAAATGGGTAGTTTTCTGTCGCTTCTGGGTAGCAGTGTTTATGCTCTTGTTTTCGTGGTGGAAACTTGGCTCAGCTACGGCTGGACGGACTCCATGGTGGTTGGAGCTTTCTCGTACGGGACCGTATGTCTTGACAGGGAAACCTGACGTGGCGGTTCGTCAGAGTCTGGATGTGATAAAATATAGGGTGGCTAATGATGGTGAATCATTTTTTATCTTAATACCAAAACTGAAAGTAAATTTCTTTCTCTGTGAGACAGTTATGACGACTTCATGATTACGCAGGTCGGCTCCGTTATCATTGGGGCACTTAAGTCGTTGTATTCAAATGTCGTATTAGGTGATTTCAACTTATCCACAGTGGATTGAAGGCACTTAATCGCCAAAGACATCCACTATCGTTCCTTTTTGGATATTATCACACCACTAGGGCTGCACCAACATGTTATGGAACCAACGCAGGCAAACAACATAGTGTGGTGTCATCAGTTGTGGCACCACAGTAATTAGCAATCCTTATTTCCTTATGTTAACCCATCCTAGTTTAACACACTAATAGGAGTGCCATAGTATGTAACCATGCAACTATGATTGGTACTGTTCACCATAGATGTGACACATGATCAGGATGCCTAATAAACACGTCCATTCCTGTGCTTGCATTAAGCTGTGTTTAAGTCGTTATTCTGCTGGGAGAACACCACGCAATAGGCTACCAAGACAGTCCAGAATGGCAACGAAAGTAGGAGGCTACCATAGGCTCCCAAGCCAGTCCAGAATGGCGACGAGCCACCCCAGTGGGGTATTTTAAGATTTAATGTAATTATTTCCCCTACCAACCATCTTCAGTGCTCCAATTTGGTGAGTTAGCAATTTTACTATTTAGGCAAAATAGTTAAGTAACCGGTATAGGAATTAATTTAAATATTAAAGCTAAAAACTGTTGTTTGAGTGAGTGGAACTTTGTGTGGCTCAAATTTAATTGTAGTTAAACAATTCGTTCCTTATTTGCCAGAACAGTGAGAGAAATTGCTTGCTAATGCACAATTTGTACAAAGTTTGTGTCCCGATGCAATGCGTCAACTGTTTTCACCTATCTTACTATAATTAAGATAAACAGAACAAACATAAATAAATTGGGCCTTAGCATAGCGATGTGCCTTTTCTCTACACTGGCTGGCTGTGAGGTAAATTATCGAGGTAATTACCTAGTTAAGTTTAGTGAAACTTGTTCGGCTAGCAGGCTGCTTAAGCCGGTGGTGTTAATTTTTTTTGCTTGAGAAGTAAATTAAATAACGGTGTTAAATCCTAATTATGAAACTTTTTGGGCAAGCAAATTGTAAAATTAGGTAGGCTATGAATTTGGAATTAGGCTTAGATGTTAGGCAATTCAATAATAGTCTCGAGTTGCTTTAGTAATTTAATTTTGCTAAATTGTAGTCATTTGTTACAGCTTGTTACTTGTAGACATAAGTATGTCAGTTGCAGGTGAAATTGTGTACCACCTGTAGTGGCCGTCATTACAGACGTTACTTTTGCAAAACGACGTAGTTGCCATTGCAGTTAATAATATAATTGTTTAAATTATTGACTTAAGTTGTGGCCAAGTGCTAACGTTACAGACTGAAACGATATGGCAAAACCGTTTAGCCTGTTTGTTGAGTTTAACAATGAATGTGGTAAGTGGGACAAATACTCAACACATATAGATTATTTCTTTAGCGCAAAGAAAGTTGCTGATGCAGATAGATTGGATATTTTGATGGCGTCAGTGTGAAGGGTGATGTTTGATAAAATTTTAAACGTTATTTCCCCTAAGGTTCCAACTGATTTTTCGTATAATGCATTAGTTAAAGCTATACTAAACGATTTGGAGCCGCTTCCTTCTGTAGTGCCAGAAAGAATAAAATTCTACAGAAGAGCTCAAAAGTCTGAGGAATCGTTAAATCAATATGTTTCAGCTCTTAAGCTTCTAACTAAACTTTGTGACTTTGACAAAATTAAGAACATTAATTGTGAAATGATCAGGGATAGATTCACTGGTGGAATTTTGTCAGAGAGGATACAAATGGAGCTTTTAAAGAAAACTTTAAGTTTATCTGAAACAGTGTCTCTTGCTCTGTCTCTGGAATGTGCAGAGGCAGACCAAGCAGAAATTCGTTCAACCATCAAATCAGTAAATTATGTCACTAAGAGAAACAAAACTCCTAAGGTTCGCCCTAAAACAGTTGTTTTTGCTGTGGACGCAATGGCCATGTAAAGTTTAGATGTAAATACAAAGACATCTGTGGCCGGTGTCACACCAAAGGACACCTAAAGGTAGTCTGTAGAAAAAGCCCAAGTGCTCATGTACCTAAAGTAAACTCAAAATCAGCCCAGAGTTTACTCCCAAAAGTAAGGCTAAAAACAAAGACAGCTACCGCTAAAACGTTAATCTGCTTACCAAAAACGAATTTAGTGATTCTGAAACTGATGGTAGTGACTTTAACAACCAATTTGATGATTCAACTAGTGAATTAAGAGTCCGTAGAAGACTATCGCTTGCAAAATAACACCATCGGAGTGAGCAGCATAACTGAACAAGGTTCAGACCCAGTTCAAACTAACAGAGTAGTTATTAACCAAATGAAAATATCTAAATGGTACATTCCAGTCACTCTGAACGGAATTAAGTTACTAATGGAACAAGATTCTGGTGCAGATGGAACAGTCATCTCCATGGACTGGTACAACAAATACTTTTCTAGTGTGCCATTACTAAATAGCCCATACTCTATAAACTCGTACACTGGAGGGGAGGAGTTAGCCATGTGTCTAGTTAATCTGGAAGTAACTGTAAATGGCCAAACCGAGCATTTAGATGCTATGGTTTCCAAACGCTATAAGTCAAATTTATTTGGCAGAGATTGGATTTCTGTCTTTCGAGTAGGAAACGATGCCTTTTTTTATCTCCAAACTAAAGTTGAACAGGTTAAAAAAGTTAAGTTAAACCCATCTGTGGTTAACACTAAGGAGATTGAAGAGGGGTTTCCAGAGCTTTTTGGCCCTGGCTTTGGAAAATTCAAAAATTACAGAGCCAAAAGACAGTTAAAGGCTGATGCGAAAGCGGTTTATCGCCGAGTTTGCCCTGTCCCCCTTGCATTAAAAGAACGAGTTAACCAGGAAATTCAGCGCCTTGTTGGCCTGGGTATTCTGGAGGCTGTGAAAACTTCCGAATGGGCGACCCCTCTGGTCATATTTCATAAACCGAACGGTGACATATGTGTCATAGGGGATTATACAACCACCGTTAATCCTCAGCTAGAGGTAGACCATTACCCAGTTCACACAGCCACAGAGTTATTTAGTCAGTTATCAGGCAGTGATACTTTTAGTTTGATAGATTTGAAGGATGCGTTCCTGCAAATTGAGTTGGATAAGAAGTCCCAAGCTGCTTTAACGATTAATACGCCACTAGGACTTTTTAGATGGCTTAGAGTGCCTTTAGGCCTTAACTCAAGTCCAGGAATATTCCAGCGCGTTATGACGCAAGTCACTTACAAAATCCCTAAGTGTATGCCGTTTTATGACGACATTTTGATCAGTGACAAGGGAAAATCCCATGACGAATCGTTGAACCAACTTTTGACTGCACTCCAAGATGCGGGGGCTAAAATTCCTATTGTCAAATGCAAGTTATCACGGCCTGAACTCAAGTATCTTGGTCGCATGATCAACGCTGAAGGTTTACACACCCTGCCAGAGGTTATTGAAGCTATTACCAACGCCCCTAACTCCACTAACATACAGGAGTTACAATTTGTCTTAGCATTCGTAAACCACTATTCAAAGTATCTTCCTAACTTGGCATATATTCTTGCCCCAGTGACCAGGCTGTTAAGCCCCAAAGTTAAATGGATCTGGGGGAAGGATTGTGACAAGGCAGACAACACAGTAAAAGACTTTTCGTTAAATCTAAGATACTAGTACATTATGACCCTAAAAAGGAGCTCAAGCTTGTGTGCGACGCAAGTCCTTATGGGGTAGGCTGTAGCCTGATGCATATAATGTCTAATGGTTAGGGCAGACCAATAGCTTTTGCCTCCAGAAAATTAACTAAGGTAAAACAGGGTTATAGCCATTTTAAGTGTAGCTTGGGGGGTGAAGAGATTTTCACGACTACGTTTGAAACACTGAAAGATTAACTGGAAAAATCAACTTCGATAAATTGCAGTATTATTTGGCTGTCATTTACTGGAAGGAGTGCCTCTTTGATCACTGTAAAAGAGTTGAACAATCCTGGAACGGCTTTATGAAGATCTTAAACCAAAAGGTTGCCCTATATACGACGTCTAGGTCTGGCATTGGGGCATCAGTACCGCATTTGCCTCCTGCTGTTGCCAAGGTGGACCGTAAAAAGCTTAAATTATGGATGTTTCACAAAAGTTCACCAACTGCGGAGACCTTAAGAAATTATAATTCCTGTAAACGGAAGTTTACACAAACGGTTGAAAATTGGCACTGTAAACACATATACGAAATTATCGCTGGGGGAGATATCTCTTCTCTTCTCCGGCTATATTGCCTGAATACTAGCTCTTCTAGGACCCTTACACCATCCAGAATAGGAGACAATTTTATTACTGAAAACCTGGAGAAGGCCGAGATATTATACACGATTTTTGCGTCAAAGGGGATTCGTGATGGCGGTGCTGTCCTCCACTATCCGGCCCAAGCCATTAAATCACAGAATGACTAATTCAGTTAGCTTCTCTCCTTCATTAGTTAGATTATCTGTAAATTAAAACCTAGTCATGTTGTTGGGCCTGATGGACACACGGCGTTTGTCTATAAAAAAAATCAGCAATGCAATTTGCTATCCTTTGGCTACTGTTTTCAGTCCGTCCTTTCTTGAGGTCGTTTTACCTTCCATTTGGCGCTCTGCAAATGTAATACCTGTTTTCAAGAAGGGTGATGCAGCCAATCCGCTATATTGTAGACCTATCGCGCTGACGGTGGTTCCATGCAAAATCATGGGAACAATTATCTGAAAAGCTATGCTGGCTTATCCTGGAGCACGAAGTATTATAAATTCCGACCAATTTGACTCCCAAAAGGTATTTGAATCCATAGTCGAATTCAGTGGTCAGCTTCTGCTGTGAATCTCAGCCTTTATTACACATCGATCACAATGGGTTTTCATTCAAAACTCCTTTTCTACCTCTGTTGAGGTTATTAGCGGGATACATCAGGGCTCAGGCCTGGGTCCATTTCTCTTTGTTACTTGTCTAAATTCCTTAAATTGTAATCATCAGGCAGTTCACGGACTAAAATTTGCTGAAAACTTCAAGCTTGGTTCAGCCATTGTGGACACAACTGATCATTTGGTGCTTTCCACTGGAATTACAAATTCTCTCTGCCAAAGTATCAGTCCTTTCACATTGGTCAATTGGTCAACAAAATTCGTGGTTTTTTTACAGCATTGAAAACCACATACTGCCAGATGTTTTCGACATCCGTGACCTCGGTGTTTGGTTTCCAGCAAAACCAAAATCGTCCATGCATTGTACAAAGGTCACTTCTGCAGCTTACCAACGGCTTGCTATTGTAAATCGCTGTTTCACGTCTGGCTATCAAGACAAGAGTATGGGCGTTAAAGTCTTTGTCCGTCCATTGCTGGAATATGCAAGTCAGGTGTGGTCACCATCTCTGTCAAAGATATCGATTGGGTTGAGTCTGTGCAGGGCCACTTTACGAAGGGCCTTCCTGGTCTGCGAGACAAACTTTACAGTGAGCTTGTTGAAAGCGGGTCTTGAATTGCTCGAATTACGTAGGCTGAAGTTAGATCTCATTCTTACTATTAAAATTCTTCGCGGTCTTGTGAAGGTGGACTTGCCTTTCTTCGATCTCAACTTGAGATGCTCTAATCGGGGTTACTCATTGAAATTATTAGTCACATCCTGCAAACAGAAGTGCTGAAATTTTTTTTTGCAGTTAGGCTAATCCCTGCCTGGAACTCACTTCCAGAGGAGGCTATTTTACCATGTTCCGCAGCATGGTTTCCGAAATGCGTTAGACTCCCACTTACAAATTTTTGGAAGAGACCTGATTTTTGTACTTTTATTTTTTTTTTTAAATCAGAAAACTGAATTTGGGGTTTGTGGTCTCCATGGGGTTTTTAAATTAGAATTGGTGTTAGTGGGACATCACCCCATTCCAAGTTCCTTACCACTGTCCTTACCAGCTTCCAAGTTCCTTACCAGTGATTAAACTGTTTTTTTATTATATTGTAATAATTCATTAGTAATTTACCAGTATAAATCAAACAGTTCACGTAGGTACCAATTTTCATTTATATTTATTTATAGTTTTCCAACTAATCAGATTTGTTACAAAAACGATAATGGCCTGATTGGCCTGTTTTCTTTCGAGTTTTTTTTTTTTGTTTTGGACCAGGAAATGCGGCCTATGTTGATTATTGAGGAGTAGGTAGGGTGGGACATTACTATAAAATAAAACGGCAGTGAAACTCAGACAAATCTGCTAAGGTTGGGAAGAAAAATGTCAAGTTATGTTAGAGCGTCTTTGGAATTAATAAAGAAAAATTGTAAGAAAGTATGTTAAACTATTGTGTTGAAAACCAAAAAAAAAGGGCTTTTAGACTTTGGCCAAGAGGCCAAATAAGGAATCTGCATGACGCGACGAAAAAGTGTTTGTCAATCATCCCATGATCCTAAAATATGACCCAGATTTCGGAACGTGATTAGCGTTAATAAAAAATTTGTGCACATTGAACAGTCATATCCAGAATCTAATGTTGTGTTTTCAGACTAAAGATGTTGGAAAAAATTAAGGGCCTAACCTTACCTTTTCTAAAATTACTTGTGAGCTGCTAAACTATTTTGTTGTTTGTCCTCTGGAGCACAATTAGTATTGTTTCTTTAAGACATTTCATCCCAGATGAAACATTTTTGTTAATACTGTGTGACGGCAAAGTTGACCTGTTACTCGCGATGGGAGCTTACAGTGCTCTTTGAATACTTTTCTAGTGCCAAAATTTTCAGCGTGTAAAAAGTGTTCTCAGAACAGACATTTTGGCTGGGTTTCAGCAGCCCATGCTGGCCTTTCCAGTCCATTGGCATAGATAGCAACGAAGTAATATTTTATTTACCTCACATCTTGCACAGTGCACCCAACATGAAAAAAAAAGTTATATTGTTAACTTATTATCATCCACAATAGAAATTGTAACACACAATATATAGTATTTCGCTTGCACATGCGGAAATCAACTAGACTGGCTGCGCCGGGAACAGTTCATGAAGTTCCAAATTTACGAAGTCAGCATAATGTGAAACCCTCTGTAATACTATTCACTATTTTTATAATCATAATCATATTCTAACCAAATGTACATAATGATATTCTAACCAAACACCAACAAATTCAAAGAATACACTGCTTTAACGAGAAAGCACTCAACATTCAAATTTAGTTACCAGGAAAAATTACAGAAAAAGCATATAACGACCAAAAACTCTCTGCCCTCAGCACCTCCTCTTTTGCTCTAACAGCACAAGTTGAGTTCAGATTCTTTGCCTTGCCTTGGTTCTTACCAAATCTGATTTCTTGTCCCGACAGTTTTGCATCTCACAATGGGCATTCTTGTTTCCTATTTTTTGACTACTACCAACATGGTATTTTAATATTTTTGTATGTGCTCTTGGTAATTATACCACACGCCATGGCTGTATGCTGTGACGTTCATATCACGTGACTGGGCTAGTCCAATCAGGCGGCCAAACAGCTGTTGTTCTCATTCGTCATTGGCTAACTCATGGTAACGTCACGACAAACAGCCGTCGCGTTAGTTAGGTCTAACTCGAAAAATGGAGCATTTTTGTGTTTTACCTGCGCACTCTAATAGGCTATTTATTTTTAAGCCACAAAGGTTTGTTTATCTTTCATCTCGTTTACGTCAACTTGACAAACCGCGTTTATAGTATTTGGCTCGTATTTGGTTTAACACATTTACGTCAAACCGCGATTAACTTCTTTGCCGCAACTTTCTTTCTCATAAGTACAAACCTCAATTATTTTACGTCAGACCACGTTCTCATTTATTTTAAATCTTGTTCGTTTAATTTATCTGAAACTCTTATTTACCGAGTTTATCTGACATCTTGTTTATCTCATTTAAAATGTAATTCGATATCATGTAAACACAAATTCTTTTATCTTATCTCACTAATCTAGTGGTCTGAAATCTCGTTTACTTCATTTATCTCAAAAAGCATTCATTTGAATTATCTCAGCTAGATTGTGTAATTTAATTTAATAAGCTGCTAATACCCGATGTTAATATTAAAAACATTCATGAATACTTTCAAAATGTCATACTTTCAAAAACATAATTCTTCAAAAGAATAGATACAAGAAAAAGGCATGTAAGCCATGAGCATCACGTTGATTATGGAGGTGTGAGCGAATGATGCCATGTCCATAGTTATTTGGGTCCTTAGGGCAATAGGGCTTTTGTAGGTTGACTTACGCATTTTATGAGGTTAAACAATTTTAATACTAATAATTACGTGTTTTTCCCAGTATGGAACTCATGTATGGTCTATTGAGCGCTTGGTCTATTGGGAGAGCATGTGCCTTCAAGTCACAAACAATTTAAAATGCATTGTATTCTTTTTGACATACCAAATTTTTTCTTCAGGTTTCTTCCCTCATAAGGAAAAATACTATGGAAACGAAAATAAATACCGGTTCCAAACAGGGAAATGCATTAACCCGCAGAATTCGCCGAATGGCTCGTAGTCTAATAGCCGACGACAAGTGGAGTAACGACTTACCTCTGACTGGCGTCTCATATTTAATCCGGAACAAGTACCCAAAACTTCTGAGGGTAACCTGGACGGCTATCCTTCTCACTTGCTTCACTAGTTTTGCTTATCAAACTTACAATCTGGTATCTTACTAACTTAAAGAACCAATCAGTAGATGTTTCTTTCCAACCTCTTAAATTAGGCCATTTGCCAAGTATCAGTTGGTGTGCTGCCGAAACTGAAGAAGCTGTGAAGTACCAGGAGATGTGTAACATATCTGAAGATCGTCGTTTTGCTGGTTCCGTGCTTACGTATGATTTGATAAACTGTGAAGCCGTAAATGATGACTACGAAAAATTGTGGCACGCATTGGATTCAAGGAAAGTCGTAAAATTATTTGACATGAATGAATTAAGTATTCCTAATTGGTTCAGTTAACTATGTAGTCGAAACTTAACACTCATGTCTCTGCAGCGATCTGTGAAACTTTATGAAAAAATATACAGTGTGATTCCACAAAAAAAACTTGCAAACTTTCAGGTAAGGATGTGTGAAATTCGTAAAGGTCGAGTCAAATTCTTTCTTGGGCTTAACGTTCGATTCCACTCATAAAATCGGATGTTTCGAGGACATAGGGTTTTCGTGTTAAGTGTTACAGAACTAAGTATAAATAAATACAGATGCAAACCTAAATATTATTTAATGATGAACTTCAAAATTGAAAGCAATCGTCAATGTCACATCATTATATGTTACGCTGACTGTCAACTATACTATTTTAGATTCTGGTTGGCCACTCCGCGCGGATTTTTGGACAATGGATTGATCACGCCTGGTAAATATTACTCTTCGAGCAGACGAACCAACATGGCGACCTTATCTCTCGCTTCATCGCTTTCCCGACGTGGAAAACTTCTGAATTCGCCGGCTAGGGAGATTGTTTGCAATGTTTTCAAATACATGGAGACTCAGAACACAACACGGATGCTGAAACAACAAATTTAAGAGACCAGCTTTGCCACTGGAAAATCTCAAGAGAACGGTAAGCGTGTCTTGTCAGTAGGAAAGGAAACACCGATACCCAACTCTGGCCAAAACTACGGCATGACGATTAGGCCTAACGCCGCAGACGCCGCCGCGACGGCCGAGCACATCGAAAGGTGAAGCGCGCAGAGAAATTGCCAAGCTTGCTCGCCCTTTGCAGCTATGATTCTGACTTATATCGTAAGTCCAGAAAATGTTGCTCTACGTTGTAGTTCTTCGGTAAGTTAATTGCGTAGCTGCAACCAGTGTTTGTTTACTTGGACGAGATGTGGGCCAACGAACATCACAGCCGACAGATGCAGTGGCACGGCAAGGAAAAAAGTTATCTGGCCGCCTCATACCACCGGGAAAAGATCGACGTTTGATATTATTGCATGCTGGCTCTAACGAAAAGGATTTGTGAATAGTGCTCAACTTCTTTCCATTAGAAAACTAAGACTGGGGATTACCATGAAGAAATGAACGGCGAGTGTTTTAAAAACTGGTTAAAAACTACTACCCAATATTCCGGCCAACTTGGTGATCGTGATGCACAACTTTCCGTGTCATTCAGTTCGACTCGACAAGGCAGCAACAAGCAACAGCAATAAAGCAGAGAGTATTTCGTGGCTCGAAAAACAAATTTCCGTACCACTGCGAGCTGAATTCCATCGAGTTCATTTGGGCCCAAGTTAAAGACGAAATAAGAGCATCCAACACAAAATGTAAAATTGTAGACGGCAAAACATTAACAACTACTGCAGTGGCCAATGTAACCCCTGGTGATTGGCAGAAATGCTTTAACCACGTTGTAATTTTGTACTACTTCAACAATCTCCCTAGCCAATGACGAAAACTGCCTATTTAGAGCTCTCACAACTAGCCGTCAAACATTTCGAAACAATTACCCGTAATTTAGGCAATAAAAACAAAATGCTATCCCCTAGACCCCTACACAATTTTTATATATCAGTTTTGGAATAATAAAATATAAGGCCCACTCCTGATTTATTCTTGACAATCTTTTGGCCCTGTCATGAACGGAGATTTCCCCAGTTACGAAAGTCCAGGTATTTGCAATTTTCCAGTGTGGATCCTCCAACGAGCCATGCAGCTCCTCTCCCCCCCCCCCCC
>JAHWFP010071823.1:0-16838 GCA_023313725.1 Lithobius niger
CGTTGCTTCAAGACATGTGTAAAGGAACGACTGACCCAAGCTCACAAGCGCCAGCGACTCGCGTATGCTGAACGACACAGAAACTGCAGCGCCGCTGATTGGAACAAAATTATGTTCTCAGATGAAAAAGTCTTTGCTAGCCACCCTTCACATGGTGTAGTGCTGTGTAAGCGACGTGCAGGGCAGCGAATGGACGAGGACTGTTTGCATTTGCTAACATGTCAAGGACGTTTTTATGTAAATGTTTGGGGGTGTATGGGGAATGGCGACCTAGGTATGCTGCAAACCATTAACGGTCGACTAATTGCCGAACAATATCAGATACAAATTTTGCAGGGGCCAATGCTTCAAAGTGCTGCAGCAATGTTCCCAGACTATGCCGACTGGACATTCCAGCAAGACGGTGCCACAGTGCACACTACAGGAACAAGTCTTCAATGGCTTCAGGAAAACAACATCGAAGTACTAGAATGGTCAGCACGCAGCCCAGACCTAAATATTATGGAACATCTGTGGAGTTATATGGAGGGAATGTTGAAAAATCGACGGCCAGCTAACCGACAAGAACTGCAACGACTTGTAGAAAATGCGTGGAATCGCGTACCAACTCACTCCGTACGTTGTTTGTTTGACACCTACCAGCACAGAGTGAGGGCTCTTCTCCGAGTTTGTGGTAGCTATACCAAATATTGACTGCTAACTATCATAAAGCCCTAATCTGGGGATAATAATGTGACGTTATTTAAGTAACGTGAATCCAATCAACAAAAAACTCAACAATAATTTTTCAATTTGTAGCCTATTTATAATAATTCACTGTGTTTTGGTAAATAATTTAGAAAATAAACCTATTTTAGATTTGAAATAAAAAGCACAAAATTGTTAATGGCCATGAACTACATGCTATAGCCGAAGATCTTAAAGCATCAATCTTGAACTAAAAAAATGCAAATATGTTTATTTTTATTGTTTCAGCAATTTTGGATACCCGTTTTAATTTTTTAAGCTACTGCTTAAAATGCTTTAGCTGTAATGACACGTCTTTTTTGTTATGACTGGTTTCCATCCACTCCACAGCTTTGTTACTAAAGGTTTTTCCGGGCGCCGGAATTGTATCGACACAGAGTTACGTTAATTCTAGGATTTTCTTAAATGCAGGCCCATGTGTGGGACCCGGAATTACATTAACTCTGGATTCGTAATTATTAAAAGTATGGAAAATAATTCGGAATTGTGGTAACACGGAGTTACTGTAACTCTTGATTTTATTGATGATTAAATAACGTCCACGCCTATCTCGTGCTGCCGCGCTCGCTGCGGCTATACATATAACATCAGAAACCGCAACCATATTATTGTCAAATTAGACAAGAGCTAGGGTAACTCCATGTTACTACAATTCCGGATTGTTTTAGACACTTTTAAAGCAAATTACAAATCCGGAGTTACTGTAATTCCGGGTCCAACACAGGGGCCAGTGTTTATGAAAATTCCGGCGTTAACGTAACTCCGTGTTGGTACAATTTCGCGCCCCCGTTTTTCCATCTTGCTGCTCTTGGCGGCAAAATGAAATCCGTAAAAAATTCTGTGTTTCTCGAATTCTCTTAGAAAACACGGAGCAATCTCAGTGATGGTGAACAACACCTCGTGATTTCGAATTTACGACATGCTACATCTTTTAAATGTGCCTTCCTCCAGGTTAGCCTTCCGGTACGATTCAGTTTTGCAACATTAGTTAAATGTAAATGGTGTAAAGGCTTTTATTTTCCTGTTTTTTCCTACTTATGAAACTTTTTGCTACATGCACTCAAACGCATGTAAATGTTGCAAAATCTATGTGCGCATGATATGACCGAAAACTAGGACAGGGTATGGCCTTTTAAATAACTGCATATCTCTACTTTTCACTGCGACATGAAACGTGAGTATTTTATTTTTTGTTAAGATGGGGTAAGGCCTATTATGCGTATTTACTACAACGCTACCGTACTGCAGCTACGTACCGCGCTTTTTTAAAGGCCTAAAGTTCATAACATTTGACAGCTGAGAAACTAATAGTGTATGTAGGCTATTCTGTATTGTAGGCTGAATTACTACATTAAAAAAAACACCTAAAAACAAATTAATTGCTTGAATGTAACGGTGTCGTGGTACGAGCGCACGTATTACTATAGCGCACAAGCAAATTTCGTTATCGAGCACACGCAGCCAAAATGAACTGTGTAGCGAGCGCACAGGACCACTTGAATGTCAAAAACTCAGCCATGTGACGTCGTTTTATTCACTTCGTGAGGTCATTGTCCACTTCGTGTCATTGTTAAGTCCTGTTAATAATTGGCTGAAACCTGTAATTCATTGCATTTAGTGTAAAATTACGTTATACCATCTTGTAAAGAATACACTCACTATACACTATACTAAATTACACGATACTAAATTGTATAGCATAAAAGTTTGTATTTGGCTTGCTTTGTTTTTATTTTTTAGATAAACGGTTGTTAAAATTTCAATGAAAAATGAAATAAAAGCCGCCCGCTCGCATGGCCAATTTTGCTGACGATCTCCTGTTAAACATGGTATTTTTTATATTATTTACCCTAAGCAAATAAGTATGAAACACTGACTAAGGTGTGTGTGTGTTTAGGGGGGGGGGCTTTGCACGCTATATATACCTCGAGATATGTGTAGCCCTAAAGAGTATGACGCAAGCAATCGTGAAACTCGGGTGTTGGCTCATTCTGCCTGTGCGCTAGACACACGATTTATTCTGCCTGTGCACTAGAAACATGGTGTGCTCGTAACACGTGAGCTCGTACCACGGAGCTAATGTATTACGATAATGTGGTTTTATATTCGGAAATTAAACTAGCATTGAGAGTAAAGTCGCATATCAGAGGACAAAACTTTTTTATATATAATGAGCACTGTTTCATAGTAGAGGCCTGGCGTTTAAACGAAAAGAAAAGAACCCGTCTTTCGACGAATTATTTTCTTTTGGCATCTACAATTGAACGCTGACATTTGTTGCTGTACACTGATGTTCGTTACCAATAACTTAAGCGGAACTGGTGGAAAAGGAACATACTAGCATGTGTCCTGATTAAGCAGTTGTGCTGCGTAATTAAATATTGAATACACACAAACAGTTGTTGAAAGACAATTAAATTACACTCGGATAGGCCAGTAGATGCAAAGTACTAGGACGACGGACTGACCATAAAACCCATTGTATTCCATTGTTCTCGAAGCCCCGCCCCCCAAACAGACCTACTACAATACCGGGTCTGCCTTCAACGAAAACCTTTTCGAAGTAGACGATACCTACCTACAAGGGACTGTACTCGTCGTGAATGAAAAATTTTATTTTTTTTTTACCGGTCAGTCGTACTGCCGCACAGAGGCAGTCCGAATGAAGAAATGTTTATTCGTCTTCGGAAACTTTCCCCATGAGCTTATCGATGTTCGCAAAGTGTTTGTAGAGCTCGGTCCATTCCGTAAACGAAAGTTGTAACAAGGTAACCACCGCCTTTGTTTTAGGGTCATATTCCACAAAGTGCACTTGCGTGTCGTCATTCGTAAATCGTACTCTGATTCTTTTCTCCTCTCCGACATGAAGCGCTTTCATTTTAAAATCCAACAAGAATTTCATTTTGTTTCTGCTGTCGAGTTTGGACAGTTCCAACATTATTGCCAACATATGTTTTTGTTTTTCGTGTACAGTCAGCTTCAATTGCTCGATTAACACTTCTCCGGCTATTTCGATGAACGGCTCGAAGACCTGTTTTGAAGTGGGATCAGTAACACTTTTCCATAAACCCTCGTCCGTGCTTTCCCAACCTTTCCAGGCGAACCTATTTTCTTCTTCGTCCTTGGACTGCAATTTCTCCCTCCACTGATTGAGTACAGATCTGTTGATATTTTCACCCAGTCGGTATAGGTAGGTCCATTCCAACGAGTTGAGTCTCAACTCTGTGGTAAGCCCAGCCTGTTTCTTAAAAACGAGAGTCGGTCCGCTTTCAATCGTGGCATTGAGGTATTTACTCAGCATAAAACAACCGCTGGTGGCGTCCATGATAAGAATGTATCTTAGAGTTTGTTTTTTAATAAAAAAAATATATATTTATATTTTATTCAACAAACATTATTACAAGCAACAAATCACCGAGTCATTCGTTTCTTTTTCTCTCTTCGCTCTCTTTGAGCCAATCTTCTTTTTTCCCGGAACACTATTTTCTTTTTTTCAGTCATTCTCACACGTCGGTCTTTTTCCGCAGCTTGTTTTTTTTCTTTTTCTGGATAGGAGTTAGTGTGGCGTGCCTATCCCTATCTAACCTTCTTCGTTTATCCCTGGCTCTCTTCTTCCACTCTTCTGGGTTTTGCACTTTCAACTGCCTACTCTCCCTCATCCGCAATTTTCTCATCTCGGCTTCTCGAACCTCGACATTTTCAACTTCTTTCAGCCTCTATTCCACTTCATCCCCGTTCCACCGAGTTTCCGCCTCTTCATCGCTGATTATACCGTCGAACATACCTGTCCATACTCCGTCATTGTCATCGTCTAAAGACTCCATGAGCAAATTATGAAGACTACGACTTCCATCGTAGTCATCATCCTCATGGTAAGAAATATAATTGATGCCACGATGGCCAATTGCAAAAGTTTCTACTTTGTTTACAAGGAATCTCTTGTAGTCGTGGGCCGACAGTACAGATTTATTCGCCACGGTCGTGGCCAGCTGGTAATGGCTGTCACTGGCAATCTTGCACCAACTCCCTCTTTGTTCCTGATTCGAATGGAGAGTCGCCCTGTAATCTTCGTGGCTTAATTGTTTCTCCACGAATCTCTTGGAAATTCCCTTCGCTTTTTTCGTTTCGCTTTGGGAGGTCACGAGCGAATACGTCTTGCTACTCAACCCCACAAACTCTTTTATCGGTATTCCCTTCGTGGCATCTTTCATCTTTCCCAACACTTGTTTGTTGACGTTGCAGAACAGTGGGTGTTGAGGATCGTAGTTGCTAGTGTCGAATCTACTCATGTTTTGAGCCATGTCCGCGTACACGTCCTCGGTTTCGATGCAATAGCATAGCGAGTCCGTGTCTGTGAACAGCAGTCTTGCTCGATCTCCGTATTGGGGACGTATGTATCGGTAGTAAAATTTGTAGAGAAGGAGTTTGGACAACTCTAGTATGGCAAACCCCGAGTAGGTGGGAGGATCGCACGTCACCTTGTGTACTTTCGAGTTGATCTGAACCAGGTTTTCGTGCAATATCCGAAACGAATCGACATTGGGTTGGCTGGAATATTTGATGGCTCGCTTGCTGTCAGTGCATAGCTTGACTTTCAGTCTTTTCTGTTTCTGTTCAATCGTCTTCCCAAACACCGAATTAGGACAACTTGTGAAATTCCCCTTCAGACACCGTCTTCGATTCCTTTCGTTTTGCCGTATGAAAACCTATATATTGTTTCAACCAGGGCTTCTGATTGAAACTAAGCACCTTCCTGATGTGACGAAGGACCAAGCCATGTTCGAGGTAGAATTTTAGGTTACGGTAGTGAATTACGTAACGCATCTTCCTCAGTAGGTTGGCCACTAGCTTCACGACAGGTTTCACTGGCTTTCCTCGCAACAAAGATTTCGAATACTCTCAAACTAATTCTTCTCTTATTTCAAATTTTTCAGGAGCAAGTGGGTAGTCATTGTGGAGCTCGTGAAGTTTGTTCGGGTAGATCTACTTCTACTTCGGGCACATCTACTTCCAGAATGTATCCTACCAACGACGTGTCTGCTATCTTAGTCACGTCGAAAGCTCGAATTTCATCTTTAGTCAAATACCTAAAGCCATTGTAAGGCAGCAGCTGGCTCATGGCCCAGCCGTAAGCGCTATTGAGGTCCCAATCGATGATGTACTTGTTAGGTTTTGTTGAATCGTACGTTTCGGGAATGTAAGGGTTGTTGGCTTTCGCGAACCTTCGACTAATGAAGCTAACTCCACCCCGTATTCCCGACAAGATGAAGTTATGTTTGCTAGCGCGAGTAAATAGTTCCAGTTCGGTCTTGGTCATCTGTAGAGCTGCCGCCCAGCTAAACCCTGGGGTGGAGACGTAATAGCACGGATCTATGTCTCGTGGTCTCGCAAGCAGATTCTGCAGAATTCTTCGAAAATGTCTGCCAAAAGCAGACAGTCGGTTAGCTGATATATTTCGTGGTAAGAGGAAAACTTTTTGATTTTCAGCATACTCCAAATCTTTTTGGCGTGATCGTATTGTTCGTCAGTTAGGCCTTCTTCTTTGAGTTTAGAATAAAAGTCTTCTTTCGGTGGTAAAGACTGCTCTTCGAACGCACTCATGTTGGAAACGTGTTCGTATGGGTAGATCCACGGCAGTCGGAACCATTTGCCCTTCCCACCAGCTTTCAAGAACAGCTTCACCATCTTAAACTCGTAATCTCGTTTATGTCTCTCCGTCAGAGTTTTTAGCGAAAAGGAGAGAAAATTATAGCTGTCTACGAACTTAAGCCGAATGTACCTTTTCTTTTTTTTCTTTTCATCCCATCCCGTTTCAACGGTGATGGTCATGCTCATGAACCTGTCCGTATTTCTCGCGAGGACTTCTACTTTTTTCGGAAACTTGTGCACCGCTCTTACCAGTAGATGCATATCGTAAGCTTCGAGGCAGTGAAATACCACGGGGATCCTGGTGCGCTCTCGGGCATTCAGATTACAAATCGAGTGAGAAGCTCCTCTGTACTGGCCGGTAACGTGGCAGTGATCCCTGACTTTGTCGTCTTTTGAACCGAATGGCTTTTTGCAGTAGATGCAGTCTACAGCGTGGTTACAATTAGCCTCTTGGACCGGAGTGAGGCATAGTGGTTGGACTCTTTTTAATGTTTCGTCGTACTCGCGCACTGATCGTGGAATTCTTCAACGGCATCCTCTCCCAGGTAATAGCAGCTTTTTGAAAGTTTCCAGATCCCACCACGACGTAGCCGAAGCTGCAAGGTTAATGGTGGTTGATTTTCTCCCCGGAGCTGTTAGAGGAACGAACGGGTTTCAGAAGGCACTCGAAATCGGCGTATATGATTTTGGGGCGAATATTTCTTCTATTGAAAGCTTCAAACTTCAAAATGTTTTCGCCCGGTTTTAAGAATTTGAGCGCTTGAGGTGACGGCTTGGTTCTTGTACAGTCCAGTTTGTGTTTGTCTCTCAGTGATGCCTTTCCATAAGCGGCAAAACAATTTCGACAGTAATATTTCAGGTTGCTTCCCGATCCCTGGTGTCGGAGAAATTGGTCACAATCCACGATGGCGCAGTAGTGAAAATTTGTCGACTCGTCTGTAATTAAAAGAAGATCTACGGGTTGGGTTTTAAAATTCGTGCTCACACGAAGGGTATGCAAGTCGTTCTCTTTGGTATAAGCAATCACATTGTTCGATAAATGATTGTTGGCCATCTCGAATGCGTCAATGTGATCCAGCCGCGTTGGAAAGTCCAGCATTGAACAATCTACCGTTCTCACGTATACTTCGTATTCTTTCGGATTCACCATGCTTAATTTGTGTTTCGCAGCCAGAATTGAATACAAGAAGCACTTGTGGTCTGTGAAATTTTGAACATTGACTACACACTTCGACTTCTTTTTTTAATTTTGCTGGCAGAGGAATGTAAGAGCCCGGTCTGAGTGGGTCGATTTTTGCTCCTCAGATTGTGAGTTCGTAGGAGCGATTTATCACCCAACCACTCCCTCTTTCGGCTAATTCGTCGATGGAACGTTGGATTTTAGCATAAGCTGCGTCCAGTAACTTGGGAATATCTAATGATTATAGATTGGGGAGTAGCGGGACTGAAATCCAGTTGGTATTTCTTGGCCATTTCAAACGAAACTCACTCCTAATCCAATATGAGCTCTGCAAGTCTCCAATTGCCGGAGACATTAGTACAGTAGAGCTTCTATACCTCTTCGCATCAACATTAAAAGGTACAACGGGTCTACAGCCTGCACAGCTTTCGTGTACTTTCTGTGTTCGAGTCCTTGCTCACAAAGGATGGGATCGTCTGTACAGCCCAACACCCTCTCGAAGCAATCGCACTCGGGTGGGTGACTATTCCTGTGTCTCTCTACGAGGTGTTGTATCAATCTTTCTCGGGTAGGATACGTTTAAGCGCAGTAAACGCAGGTAAAGTTTGTTTTTTCCATCGCTCCAACTGAATGATTCTGTTTAATAATATAAATAACATGAACAGTAATAATTTCAACGTCCTGGTCTCAGTTTAATAATATAAATAAAAAGAGGAAAAATTTGGTATTTTTGTTGGTATTTTCCTAGAACAACTGGCTTTTCGTCGAGCCAACTGTAGAAGCGCTCGTCGTAGTCTTTCCACCTGACAAGGTAATGAGTTTTCCCTCCCAATTTTTTAGTCTTCATAATCTCTTCGACTAAAAACAGATCCGGCACGTTAGTTTTCTGCAACTCTTGCTCGTAAAAAATGCCTTCGATTTTACTACCCAGTTGGTCGACCAACCTGTAGCAAGTCGGTCGAGTTTTTCTGACTTCACTCACCTCGAACAGTTCGTTGGTAAAGTTTTGCAAATATCCCTTGTCGAATACAGATTTTGCCGTTGTCACTCTTACTAAATCCCCGACTTTGAAACTATTCTTCTTCTTTTTGGAAGGGCTCTTTTTCAGCAATATGTTTCTGATCTCCGGTTCATCGCGTTTAGTTACTTCGGATGGTTTCATTTTAATGGTAGAATGAACTCTGTCGTTTTAATCTTTGACAATTTCATCTATAATGTCTATCCACTTGTGGTTACCTCGCAGAGTGAACCATTTCCACATGTTCGACTTCAATGTGCGATTTAGGCGTTCTACTACGCTCGCCTTGAGTTCTGTCTTGGTCAAATAGTGGTTTATTTTGTGGCGTTTCATTAGTGCTGCGAAATCTTTATTATAGTATCCCTTGCCTTCGTCGCTTTGTAGGCTTTTAAGTGGATTAGACATCGTGTTTAATATCTCGTTAAAAGCGCCAGTGACATCCGCGGCATTCTTCGATTTCACAGGGACGGCCCAAGCGTATTTAGAGAATACATCGATGGCAGTCAGCAAGTATTTGTAATTTTCGTTTTGTTCCGCGTAAGGTATCATCTCCACCAGGTCTGCTTGAACTAAATCACCTATCCCGTAGCTAATAACGCGCCTTCTCGGAAAGTTTCGTCTAGCTGGCTTGTGCAGCTCCTCCACTAAAGTTTCCATTTGATCTTTTTTTTTAATTCCCATTCCCAACTTTACTTTGGTTTTCATTGCTGCGGCTACGGCAGCTGCTGCCAACTTCTCTTTCAGACCAGTTTTGCTAGATTTTGCTACTTTTACTGCATCGGAGGCCAACTTTCTATCAGCTTCATGCCTTCGTTCCAAGTCTGGTTTGGCAGAGTATTCGATGTCGTGCTGTTTGCAGGCCTCATCCATAGAATTGATGGCAGCGTCGCTTCTGTTCAGTCTCTTGTTCAGTTTTGTTCCCGGACCGCAATAGTTGTATCCCGGAATGTGAAGTTCCACCAGCAACTGTTCAACTGTCGCGCTGTTCAACAATCCAGAGCCTCTGCTCTTCTGAAACTGCGCTTTCCTCGTGCCGCACACTTTACACTCGCCCTTCAGCAGTTGTCGATAATTCTTAGTCACAACGTGCCTGACATTTTTACTGGCTGTAACTCATTTTCATTTGAGGCAGTACATCTCTGTTTATTTATAAAATGAGAATGAAAAGGTATTTTAGATACTAGTTTTGCAGAGAATTTATCAAAATACCATTTTTTTTCTTAAAGGAGCTGAAAGATGAAAGTGTTAAATTATGACATAACCAATGTCAATAAGCAACCATTGACTGGTAATTTACTGAATTTTCCAGAGGACGTAAGGTGCATCATTTACGGCCATGCCGGTTGTGGAAAGACCAATTTAGTTATAAATTTCATTTGCATCCAGGCTAGTTGAATTATGACAGCCTGCGCGTGTACTCCAAGTCTTTATTGCAAAACAAATATTTCCATCTCAGGAGAGCTTTCGAGGAAATATGTCCGGGTATAGCTACCTTTTGTTACAACAACGAAGATATCCCACCACCAGAAGAACTGCCATGTGGCAAAACGTTAATTTTATTAGACGATTTCATGATTGAGAAACAAGACAGAATCGAACGCTATTTTGCCTACGGCAGGCCCGCGGATGCCTCGATCTTTTATTTATGTCAGACTTACAGCAGGATACCCAAGAGAGTTATTCGAGATAATTTCAACATTATAATTCTCTTCAGGCAAGATGAAGCAAACCTCAAACATGTCTTCAATAACCACGTTAGTAATTACTAAACCGTCATGTCTACTAAAACTAAAAATAAGAGAAGCAAACCCCAGAAAGAGGTCGATCAGTACGAGCCTCTAAAAAAGCGTCTGAAACAAAAATTTCAAAATATAAAACTGGAAAAGCAGACAGAATCTGAACATTTGCAAAAGATATTCAAACTAGTAGTTGATCCTATAGTGGACCAGACTAAAATGCAGGTGCTACAGGGAAGCGAGGCTTTGGCTCAGCGTCAACGACAAATCAAAGAACTGTTGGCTCTAGAGGCTGGACAGAAGAAACAAGAAAAATATCACGGGAAACGATTAGAGCATATTCAGAAAGCTTTGGAAGCGGCAACGGGCCGTGTCGATACTGAAGACGAGAATATAGACAGTGACAATGGCGAGATACAGTTTCACGCGGGTGTCAGGAGACCACTCTCCAGTTCCATGGGCGCATTACCTGACGCGCCCTCCGACATGTCACTTGCCCTCACGCCAGGGGCTCATAGGAGATAAATGGAAGAGGCCTCTTTACTCGGCGATTCCGCAGTCAGACTCGGTCTGCTAGCTACCAAGTATCTAAGCATGTTTGCCACTCGAGAGACTCTGACCGACCCCACTTTTGGCATTCGATACGACCCGGAGACTAAACATTACATGATTGGTGCAATGGAGGAACAATTTCAAGACGACAACTTGATTGTGGGAGGAAAAAAGTACGAAGGGACGGATGATTTGTGACAGTTGGTTATGTTAAAAAACCCTTCGAAGCCACCGGATGGAGATGCCAGCCTTTTGAACTACCACGATATTCTGAAGAGGAGTAAAGCCATATATCACAACAACGACGACAGTACGAGAAGACTAAAGTCCAGCGCCGGTTTCAAGTACACGACTTTTATAAAACCTGTTTGGGGCAGACCTGCCAAGGTTGTGGGGAAAGGATACCGGTTCTATAGAGATCCGAATGACTTGTGCGAAAGACTGAAGCTCCTCGGGGCCTCTACAGAGGCTGGCAATAATTCTCTGGACGAAGAATTTGGGCACATTTTCACAGAAATGAGGAGCAAAGCATTGCTGTACGATGGAGAGTACCGAAAACTGATCGGTGAATTCGGTAGATGTTAACTAATGTATTAAACTAAAAATATGTCGATCATACTTTCCTCTGAAAAAACTGACTTTGTGACCAGTTTTCCTTCCCCGTTGATATTGGAAGGCGCTCATGAATTGGCTCTAGTCAATCTGGAAACTTACAACTCCATTCCTAACGTTATAGAGGCCGTGACCGACTCTTTCACTTACAGTACGGACGGCGGTAACACCTGGATTAAAATCGTCGTCTCAGAAGGTTGTTATGAATTAGACGAAATTATAAACATCATTTACAGAAAATTCAAAAAGAGCAAGCATTGGGACGAGACTAATAACGTTTCCTACGTTCTATTAAATGGCAACGTAAACACTCTAAAGTGCGAACTAACTATTACTGACAGGAGATATAAGGTTGATTTTTCTGAACCGTCCAGTATCGGAAAGATTTTTGGTTTCGAAGATAAGACTTACGAATTTGGGGAATACATCGGACCAAACACTGTCAACATAATAAATGTAAATAGCATACTGGTACATTGTGACTTGGTTTCGGGTTCTTACGTGAACGGATCATCGCAACCGATCTTTTATTCGTTCTTTCCTACTATCCCTACCGCCTACAAGATTGTTCAGTCCCCGCACAATTTGGTGCACCTACTTGTTACGAAAAATATTATTCACTCTATGCACGTGTGGCTGACAGATCAAGCCGATAGACCGCTTAACCTTCGAGGGGAAACTTTGACTATGAGGTTACACTTGCGAAAGAAGAAAAACTAAAAACAACTAGTTAAATTTATGCCGCTCAATTTATTAAACTGAAGAAAAACTAAAAATAATTACTTAAATTTATGCCGCTCAAATTTATTAAACTGAAAGTAACTGCCAATGACCCACCGCCCTACGATCCGCCACAGTCCACATTACCTGTAAAGGGAAACGAAACCTACCGATCGAGAAGGCGTCAATTCCTCAGTCCCGCTAACTTCGAATTCGTGGAGAGACTAATCCTCTCTCAGAATGGAAACGAACGAAAATTACCTAAACGTGACTGAGCCTTTTGTCGTTGACGAATCGGTAGTCGAATATAATTTTCACGAATATTCTCCGATAGTCGGGACGAACTTGAACCAGGTTAATTCGGAAATAAGAATCGCGGTGCAAAATCAGGACCTTTTCACTCATCCTCACCAGAGTTACCTCCACGTTAAGGGATCTCTCCTTAAAAGCGCAGACGGCAGTTCTTATGCTGCCACGGATAAGATAACTGTGGTCAATAATGTCGTGGCTTTCCTTTTCTCTCACATACAGTATCAAATAGGCGACAAAACAGTAGATCAACTTAACTTTCCTGGGATCACAAGCACGATGAAAGGAATTGTTAGTTATGGACCTGAAGATCAAGCTGAACTTGCCAACAGGGGTTGATTTCTCAACAGCAACAATGCTAGGTCAGCAGATCCTAACAGTAATGCCATCTTCAAGCACAAGCGAGACCTTCTCTTTAGTCATTCTCCCAGAGGCAGTTTTACATTCGCTGTCCCCTTGTCTCACCTCCTCGGTTTCATGGAAGATTATACCAAGATTTTATACGGCATTCGTCAAACACTCATTTTCATGCGATCTGCGGATAACAACGCCATATTTAGAGACACGGGGGTCGGTGCCGGCAAGATAGTTCTAGAGCACGTGAGCTGGTTTCTTCCTCAAGTAACTCCCTCTGACGTACAGAAAAATAAGTTGTACAAGTTGATCGATTCTGGGACGAGCGTGCCGTTGGCCTTTAGACAATGGCATTCCGATCAATTGGATCTGCCTACATCAACAACGGCCGCTTGGCGTCTTCTTAGTACAAGCGCTACGGAACGACCTCGTTGGATCATCGTGGGTTTTCAAACAGACAGAGAGAACGACCAAAAAAAATGCCCTGCCGTCTTTGACCACTGTAGTTTCAACGACATTCACGTGACTTTAAATTTGGAACGTTATCCTTTTTTTAGATCAAAATTCAAATTTTAGCCAAGGCGACATTTCTCACGTATATCAGATGATTGTTAACTTCAGACGACAGTACTACGGGAAAGGATTGCTGTCGGCTGGGCCCGCGTTCGAATTATCCACATTTAGCAAGAATTTTCCTTTAATTGTGATCGATGTAAGCAAACAAAACGAGCGGCTGAAGTCGGCGGTAATTGACGTACAGATAAAAATGAGATTTGGAGCTCAGGTACCGGCAAATACGAAAGCATGGGCTCTAATCATAAGTGATCGCATAATGAACTTATGATTAGATCGAAATAACGTTGAAGTTGCTGTGTGACTTAATGGAATCTATTTTTTTTTCTTAAACTCGAGTCATGTATACAACCACCGGAGTGGCTTTGACTGCCAACCAAAAGAAACGCATGTTACAGCAGATCAAGAAAGGAAAAACGGTACAACTTCGGCTCAGAAACTCTCAGTTGAACACAGGCACCTCGAAATTACCAGTCACTCAAGCTCAACTCGGCAGAATTCATAAGGCACGCAAGACGGGGAAAGGTTTACATCTGAAACTTTCTCTTACACAACTGAAGAAGGGAGGAATCTTACCTGCGTTACTTTTGCCGGCGTTGGCAGCGCTGGGATCATCCGCCGCAGGTGCCGCAGCGATCGCCAGAAGCGTCAATGCTGCAAAGAATAATTCTAAACAGTTACAAGAGCTTAAGAGACACAATGCAGCGATGGAAGCTCTGGCACTCAGAAAAGGAATAGGAATTAAACAAACATCGTCAAAAAAAAGACGAAAAACTACCAACGGCAATGCTCGTGGACAAGGATTCTTTCTAAAGCCAAGGTATCTTTAAACAGACCGATGACAAATGTGGATTTGAACAGATACGCCAAGAAACTCGGGATTACCAATTTAAGAGGTACATTAACTAAAGACTTGCTTCCACAACGACGTTGGACAAACGGAGAGTGTGGAATAGTTAATTTGCAAGACTCAAGCGGAGGAGAAGGTACACATTGGGTTGCGTGTAACAGTAAAGGCCCATCTTGTTCATATTTCTTCGATTCGTTCGGTTTGAGTGCACCCTTAGAAGTCTAGAGATATCTCGGCAAACCTATAACGAATCACGTGAAAGTTCAAGAAGCACACGAGGTTCTGTGCGGTCAATATTGTTTATTCGTACTACGAGGATTGTCGAGAGGAGAGAATTTTTTTCAAGTTATTCACACGCTGAAAAAGAAGTCATGAAAGTCGGTAAATTTGGAAATGTCAAGCGTTCCAAGTTTCCATCTCCTCTTCCGTCACCCTCCATCGTTGCGGTGGATAATTTATTGAGTCGAGCGGGACCCAATCTGCCATTCGACGCAAAAAATAAAAAAATTGAAAATGTAGGATCTCCGGCAAACGACACTGATGCCCTAACTCTTGGATACCTGAAAACGGACATAGGACTGAGTTTAGATTGGGACGGGAATCTGAGCATTAATGGAAAAAACTTACGAATTTAAATAAACCCACAAACGACAGCGACGCATCCACAAAGAGATACGTCGATCGTCTAGTTGATAAGAAGCTCAGAAATCAACCCTACAGACGGATCTACTCGTTTCGAAGCAATCTAGAAACTAGGGATAACGTGAAATGGCTGGCCGACAATGGATTACAACACTACGTAGTAAGTCAACCAGGTCGAATAGTCAAAACCATTCTCGTTGCGGCTAGGATAAATAACGCATTTCAAGTATCTTTGTCTAGAACTGGGAAAGCACCTGTTTCCATACTCAAACAGGCGGGGTAAACAGCCAGCGTAGCAAGCTATGAGACAACGCCTTTAGAAATTCAAACGAGGCAGGTATTGACCGCAGCAAACGAAAATGTGGCACCGGCCGGGCATCACCTGCTAGAAAGTCATTGCGAAGTGGACGACTGAAGGAAAAAAAAATGCACCCAACATTACTTTTATTTTATTTTATTTATAAAGGAGACAATGGCCAAACCCTCAGTTTATGCTTTGAGCCACAGGGCAAATTTAATCGTTAATCCCTCCGACTCTGATGAAGAAATTATAACTTTGAAATGTGGTTCTGCTCAAACCACTCTGAACTCGAAAGAGTTAGCCAATATTTACAATCAGAGTGAACAGATAAATGCATCGATTCACCGCCAGTGGAAATTAAGCATGTCAGATGACAACAACGAAGATGCTCTAGGAAAACATTGAAGATGCTCTCATTGCCACCGTGCACCACTTCCAAACGCTCATGGAGCTGTTTATCAGCGACGCCACTAAAGCTGTTCTGATGCAGCATTTTAACGCTCATTTAGAAACCGCTCTGGATTCGAAATTAAATGCCTTCCAAGTCGGAGGTGCAAAAAGAATACGTATAAAACACAACGGGGGCATAAGACTCTGTTAGTATTGTACTTTTATAACGACAGGAAAATGCCTCAGACATTAGTCCAACTGGACTATATTGAATGGACGGAATTGTTGAAAAGTCTTACTGAGATTCGTGAAAACATCCACCAAAAACAGGACGACGAAAGCGACGTAGAAAACTGATCCAGAAAAGACACTAACACTGTCTGTGTGTAGGAGGCTTATTTACTTTTGATTCAGCACTTGGTAAAAAGTGTCTACCTGAGTTGGATGCATATTCAGCCTTTTTTAATTTTTCGTTTGATTTGATTCCAATAGATGGCGCTCTATGTTCAGTGGCTCACAGCATTCAGTTAGTTAAGTGTATTACAATTCTCTCAATAGATGGAGCCAGTGGTATTTTCAGTGATATAAACCAGAAACTTCTCGCTTGCTTGTTAGAATGTATTATTTTTTTTGTCTTCTATGCAGTTTCGTATTTTCTTGAGATATGGCAAGTAAAAAAAAAATATTGTTTTACAGGAGCGCCCACATCTCCAAAAATTGTGCGCGTTAATTTTTTTTATTCCCTTTCAAAACAGGGTGCACAAGATCTACGAACAATAAACAGAAATATCTATCCATTGTGTAAAGTTCCAATTTTCTTAAAAGAGCCATTCAGAAAAAAAAATTTAGGCCTAGATAAAATTTAATGTCAATCTAGCACAAAATTTAATGTCAATCTAGCACAATTGTTTTTCTCACCTGTACAAGCTAGATTTTGGTATAAAAAATAAAAATAAAAGCCGCCCGCCCGCATGTTGTTTTTGGGTGATAAACTCCCGTAAAACAAGGTACTTTTTTTTGGCCCTATGATTCACGAGGCCTCAAGGAGCACAGAATATTTGTTGTAAAGTTGACACGAGATGAAGACTGACATAAAAATTGCTCCGCTATTAAAATCTATAAATGATATCGCAAATTTGTTATTGGTACTGTGGTGTGGTTTCTTTATTCGTTCAAGTGTATTTCTTTTTGTTGGGGGGGGGGGG
>JAHWFP010071823.1:18303-40776 GCA_023313725.1 Lithobius niger
AGGCCCATCTTGTTCATATTTCTTCGATTCGTTCGGTTTGAGTGCACTCTTAGAAGTCTAGAGATATCTCGGCAAAGTTCAAGAAGCACACGAGGTTCTGTGCGGTCAATATTGTTTATTCGTACTACGAGGATTGTCGAGAGGAGAGAATTTTTTTCAAGTTATTCACACGCTGAAAAAGAAGTCATGAAAGTCGATAAATTTGGAAATGTCAAGCGTTCCAAGTTTCCTTCTCCTCTTCCGTCACCCTCCATCGTTGCGGTGGATAATTTATTGAGTCGAGCGGGACCCAATCTTCCATTCGACGCAAAAAATAAAAAAATTGAAAATGTAGGATCTCCGGCAAACGACACTGATGCCCTAACTCTTGGATACCTGAAAACGGACATAGGACTGAGTTTAGATTGGGACGGGAATCTGAGCATTAATGGAAAAAACTTACGAATTTAAATAAACCCACAAACAACAGCGACGCATCCACAAAGAGATACGTCGATCGTCTAGTTGATAAGAAGCTCAGAAATCAACCCTACAGACGGATCTACTCGTTTCGAAGCAATCTAGAAACTAGGGATAACGTGAAATGGCTGGCCGACAATGGATTACAACACTACGTAGTAAGTCAACCAGGTCGAATAGTCAAAACCATTCTCGTTGCGGCTAGGATAAATAACGCATTTCAAGTATCTTTGTCTAGAACTGGGAAAGCACCTGTTTCCATACTCAAACAGGCGGGGTAAACAGCCAGCGTAGCAAGCTATGAGACAACGCCTTTAGAAATTCAAACGAGGCAGGTATTGACGGCAGCAAACGAAAATGTGGCACCGGCCGGGCATCACCTGCTAGAAAGTCATTGCGAAGTGGACGACTGAAGGAAAAGAAAATGCACCCAACATTACTTTTATTTTATTTATAAAGGAGACAATGGCCAAACCCTCAGTTTATGCTTTGAGCCACAGGGCAAATTTAATCGTTAATCCCTCCGACTCTGATGAAGAAATTATAACTTTGAAATGTGGTTCTGCTCAAACCACTCTGAACTCGAAAGAGTTAGCCAATATTTACAATCAGAGTGAACAGATAAATGCATCGATTCACCGCCAGTGGAAATTAAGCATGTCAGATGACAACAACGAAGATGCTCTAGGAAAACATCGAAGATGCTCTCATTGCCACCGTGCACCACTTCCAAACTCTCATGGAGCTGTTTATCAGCGACGCCACTAAAGCTGTTCTGATGCAGCATTTTAACGCTCATTTAGAAACCGCTCTGGATTCGAAATTAAATGCCTTCCAAGTCGGAGGTGCAAAAAGAATACGTATAAAACACAACGGGGGCATAAGACTCTGTTAGTATTGTACTTTTATAACGACAGGAAAATGCCTCAGACATTAGTCCAACTGGACTATATTGAATGGACGGAATTGTTGAAAAGTCTTACTGAGATTCGTGAAAACATTCACCAAAAACAGGACGACGAAAGCGACGTAGAAAACTGATCCAGAAAAGACACTAACACTGTCTGTGTGTAGGAGGCTTATTTACTTTTGATTCAGCACTTGGTAAAAAGTGTCTACCTGAGTTGGATGCATATTCAGCCTTTTTAAATTTTTCGTTTGATTTGATTCCAATAGATGGCGCTCTATGTTCAGTGGCTCACAGCATTCAGTTAGTTAAGTGTATTACAATTCTCTCAATAGATGGAGCCAGTGGTATTTTCAGTGATATAAACCAGAAACTTCTCGCTTGCTTGTTAGAATGTATTATTTTTTTTGTCTTCTATGCAGTTTCGTATTTTCTTGAGATATGGCAAGTAAAAAAAAAATATTGTTTTACAGGAGCGCCCACATCTCCAAAAATTGTGCGCGTTAATTTTTTTTATTCCCTTTCAAAACAGGGTGCACAAGATCTACGAACAATAAACAGAAATATCTATCCATTGTGTAAAGTTCCAAGTTTCTTAAAAGAGCCATTCAGAAAAAAAATTGTAGGCCTAGATAAAATTTAATGTCAATCTAGCACAAAATTTAATGTCAATCTAGCACAATTGTTTTTCTCACCTGTACAAGCTAGATTTTGGTATAAAAAATAAAAATAAAAGCCGCCCGCCCGCATGTTGTTTTTGGGTGATAAACTCCCGTAAAACAAGGTACTTTTTTTTGGCCCTATGATTCACGAGGCCTCAAGGAGCACAGAATATTTGTTGTAAAGTTGACACGAGATGAAGACTGACATAAAAATTGCTCCGCTATTAAAATCTGTAAATGATATCGCAAATTTGTTATTGGTACTGTGGTGTGGTTTCTTTATTCGTTCAAGTGTATTTCTTTTTGTTGGGGGGGGGGGGGGCTATGGAGAAAGCCAATTTCAAGATTGGATTTTTACACCATAAATTTTTATCTCATTTCAAATCAGGGAAAAAATATCTGTACATGTAATCCAATGTAATGATGTTGCAGGTTTGCTGTAAAATAATGTTGTTGCAGGTGCGGGTTAATTTTTCAAAGTGCTTTAATTAGGTCAAGGTCATTCGTGATAAGCATATAAAACCAACTGCCGAACCGCAAGATGGATTCGGCAGTTGGTTTTAAACGTGGGGGGGGGGCGATTTCTCACCCCCACATTGTTTCCAAAACAAAACAATGTCGGCTGCATGCTTAGCCACTAGTTACGAAGCCACCTCTAATACTAAAAAAAAACGTGTCAGGTTGGCTGCCAACCTGACAAAACGCGGTTCCTGGGCAAGTGTTTCCACCACATGCGTATCGGTTAGACCCTTGGCCCGATCATTCGAATTTTGTCATCGGCTAGAATAACGCAGTCTCAGACCAATTCGCCTTTACGCATGTGTTTATCTATAATATCTGAACTGGTATCGAACTAAAAAAGGCTTTGACCTCTAGTAAGTCAAAAGCTTTCTTAATTCGACCCAGTTCCGAAATTGTAGAATATGGAAAACGCTTAATAAAAATACGACGTAATTTTCCGGGGGGGGGGGGGGCGGGAGGAGACGACCAAAATATCACTACACAGTATTTTTTTGACATCAACATATTAATTTGACATCAACATTTTACATTAACATTTGAACGAAGGGCTGACGAGCTTTACATTTAGACGCCATGCACCTCTCCCCTAACTTTTTACGTTAAAACTTCTGAGCCGAGGAGCCGACATGCGCACCTCTCTCATTAACGTTTGAACGAGGAGCTGACGAGCTTTACATTTAGACGACATGCACCTCTCTACCACTGAACGAGAATCTGACAGTACCAAAACGTCAATTTTACACCTCGAATAGGAAATTACCTTTCGGATGAGGCCACAAGAAAGATTTCGTTCAGCGGAAATACCCGCGAAATGTATACCTGTCTGGAAAGCAGTTCCCAATTTCGTTTCCAAAATCAGCACCAGTGCGAAACATCAGATAGGATCCCGTACTAAAACACCGCCGTGGCAGTGCTTTTTCGGGGTAACCGCTCCGAAATTTGACTTAGCGTCATAAGGCTACTAGTTGACAACTGCGGGAGCTTTTAAAATCTATTTTAATGGGAAATACACAATTCTAAACGAATCGTGGATTAAAAATTAAAAACTTAAGTATACAAGGGCAGGAAAATGGTAGTCGTATTTTTAAGACTAAAAAAAATTCTTTAAACCTACCTAAACGTACCTAATCCAGAGAAGTCGGAGCTCGTTAATGGGAGATAAGTTTGGTCGTGAACAAAATAGTGCGAATTGTGACTTCAACATGCCGTGGGCATTGGGTCAAAGTATCAATTCGCACAAATTATTCCGGACCGAAACTTACCTCTGTTTTAACGGTGCTGCAACAGCTGCAGTCGGGAAATACAGGTATTTTTGTATGCAGGAAAAGGATGCATTATTGACGTATGATTGACGCAAGTTGGCTTCGAGACACGGCGGAAGCATGTGTTCTTCACGTGAAATGACGTATGTGGAGAAACCCATTTAGCTAAGTTTGAAATAAATTTCTAATCTTAAAACCCGGACGCAGCCACGTTAAATCTAATTGCTTTAGCTTTCCTGGATGTGAAAAGTAGTTTTCAATGCCTGAAATGTCATGGCCCATTTTGTGTTTTTGAAAATCCAAGGTTTATTTCACGCTTCATTTGACTCGAGTAGAAATTTAATTGAACTGTTTACCGTTTTGTAAGCTTTGAAGGTCTGATATTTTTTTTAACAAATGTCAGTTGTTACTTTCGCAACAGGATTTTCAAATATAGAGTCTTCTCTTGGATCCTTCCACCGCTCTGTACAACGCAGTTTGATCTCGTTTTGTAATGTCAAAAAAAAAAACATTTCTTTGAGCATTGTGTTATCTGAAGCAAACTGACGCTCGTATAGATGAACGGCTCAATTTTGAACATTGCCGCACGTTTTTTAAAAGGGAAAACAAGGCTAGTGAAGGGGAAACAATCCTAATAGAGTGGAGGAGAAAATAAATAAATGGTGGTTACTTTGTTACAACTTTCGTTTACGGAATGGTCCGAGCTCTACAAACACTTTGCGAACATCGATAAACTCATGGGGAAAGTTTCCGAAGACGAATAAATATTTCTCCATTCGGACTGCCTCTGTGCGGCAGTACTACCGACCGGTAAAAAAAAATAAAATTTTTCATTCACGATGAGTACAGTCCCTTGTAGGTAGGTATCGTCTACTTCGAAAAGGTTTTCGTTGAAGGCAGACCCGGTTTTGGGGGACGGGCCTTCGAGAACAATGGAATACAATGGGTTTTATGGTCAGTCCGTCGTCCTAGTACTTTGCATCTACTTAGGCCCATTGTCATTGCTGCAACTTGATTGTTTGACCCTCAAATACGTGAAAAACCACTCTAAAACTGCTTATGACCTCAAAGTTCGAACAGGAAATCTTACCAGAAGGAAACTTGGATGTAAATAGTAAATAAATGGTTTTGCTTCAACTGACTGGATACACAGAAAAAGCAGATGTATAGGTTGTGAAAGATTGTCAAATTTTCACGTTTAGTAGCAAGGAGGTGCGTTGATGGAGTGAACAAAGCGAGCGATTGCCATTTAAATAAACCTTTTCCATGCGTTTCTCGGTTTGCTCTCTCAATCTTTCATTTAGCACTACTCTCACTTTCGTAGAAGCTTCAGCTTAACGAAAGTGAATACAAACAAATAAATAAATAGACCATGTTTTGAAGGATGTAGTTGAAATTCAGGTGTGCTGAGGAATGTAACAAATGAATTGCATGCATCGAAATAATCAGTAATCGATTTTGTGGTGCACCGGAGATCAAGGAAATTATATAAAGCATGGATAGACGCCAATAGAGTGAGCGAAGTAAACTATATGTCTAGTTTCATTCATTAAGCCTTTCTTTTTTATATTTAAATAGGTTTTGGAAATGATATTAAAGGAAGCGTCCCTTCTAGCTGAGCTTCCAGTTAGGTTGTTTTAACAATGAGTCCTGCAACAATGCTGTTTAATTGTTGACTTTGCATTGTTTCTCTCATTGTTCCAGACACTCCTAGTCAATATTTCAGCACTATTCTAAATAACAAGCCTGTGGCTGAACTGAAGATAGAAAAAAAATTTTTTACACCAATTTACTAAATCAACACTGCATGATGAAAAATTGTCTCAATTAGCGATATTTATAATTCGAGTGTATTATGTGCACGTGCACAGTTTTCATGTGGACAAGTTAAAATTTAAAAAATCTCGTAAAAAGTTGCTGTTCTGGTCACTTGAGGCAACACAAAAAAAATCGTGCTGCAGATAACTTGCAATTTTTTTAAAGTCTTATTATGTAGTGCTTATATTAATTTTCACACCACTGTATATACTCTCGAATGTTGTTTTTTTTCCCGGTGTATATACATGATGTACCCCAACCAGCACTTGTCTGCTCCCGTTCTTGTGCGCGAGCCGGGACGCATTTTTGTCTTTGTGAAGGTAAAGTGTGTTGAAATTTTTTTTCCTGTCTTTGTTAAGGCAGAGTGTATGAATGTTAACAGAACAACTGGGATATAAGTAAAACCTTGTCAGCCCTGGGGGGGGGGGGGAATGTCAGGCAGTCTCCCCCCCCTTTCATGCATGGGGCTATTCTCCTTGGCCAGTCAAGCTCCCTAACATGCAGATGTAGTTCTGCCAAGCTTTTTATTTGTTGTATTGTGGTAGCTGACCATTGTTATGGTACTGTACTATTGCTGTTTTTTGTTATCTCCTAAGCTCCCATCTTGTCTCCTTCACCCTAGTCCATGGAAAGTCAACTCTTTCCACCTACTCCTGTTTGAGTATGTTAATTCATGTATGTGTCAGAGCAACATTGGGGAGATATTGCATCTGCAAAGCCATGATGTCCACTCCTTGAACCCAGGATATGGTTGTGTGAAAAAGTCCTTTTCCTCCCAAAGATTGGATCCGAATGAAGCCCTGTGAGTAGCCAAATGGAATCCGGAATCCCCTGGAGCTGTTCCAAGCCGATTCTGTAAGTTGTAAAATTTCCTATTTCCTTACATCATAATGGCCAAGTGTAAGCCGGATAAAAAACACTAACTCTCATATGCTTGAGTTTACCAGCCAATAGTCAATAATTGCGTAGTGTACGAAACTTATAACTGTTGAATCATTTAATTCCACAACGCCATTTTCTGGCATAACGATCATTGTCCCCCATTCATGTTTGCTGTAAAATTCAACCTGTCCGTCCTAATTCCGCCAAGCAATAAACCTGAGGAGATAACTTTCAAAGTCCCACAAAGCAAACGTTTCCGCCTGATTTTTTCGTAGCTCTCACCGTTGTTGCAGTACTTCTGATCCACGTAGACCTCTGGCTGGGCGTCTTATTCACCTTAACGTGCTGCTGTTAAACACCCAGCAGCTCCGTGCCCTCTTTAGGGTTATAATTCTCTCACATTTCTGGTAGCAGAGCGTTTTTTTTTTTACCTCCGAGTTCCCATCTTGTCTCCTCCACCCTAGTCCATGGAAAGTCAACTCTTTCCACCTACTCTTGTTTGAGTATGATGATTTTTGTATCTGCCAGTCCAGCATTGGGGAGATAGATAGATTGCATTCGCAAAGCCACGATGTCCTTTCTTCGAACCCAGGATATGGTTGTGTAAAGCTCTTTTCCTCCCAGACACTGGGTCGGATTTGAAGTCTTGTGATTAGCCAAATGGAATCCGGAACCCCCTGGAGTTGTTCCAAGCCCATCCTGTAAGTTGTAAAAATTTCCTTTGTATTTCCCTACAATGATGGCCAAGTGTAAGCCGGATAAAAACACTAACTCCCCTATACCTGTGTTTATCAGCCAATAGCTAATTATTGCCCCAGTGTACGAAACTTATAACTGTTCAATTAATTAATTCCACAATGCCATGACTGGCAGAACGATTGTTTGCTCCCATTCATGTTTACTGTACAACTCAACTTGCCATAATTCTGCCAAGCAATAAACCTGAGGAGAGAAACTTCACAGTCCCCCAAACCAAATGTTTCCGGCTGATTATTTCATAGCTCTTATCATTGTTGCACTACTTCCAATCCACGAAGACCTCCAGCTGGGCATTTTATCCACCTTAATGTACAGCTATTAATCATCCAAGCTGCTGAGCACCATGCCATCTTTAGGGTGATAATTCTCTCACATTTCTGGTAGCAAGATGACTGTTTGCTGCTACGTCCCACATTTCTCGTAGCAATTAACCGTAGAAGTAGTTCTTGCAGCAACATAAGTCAACATCGTTTCCTTGCAGCAATGCCATCGTAGAGCAACGAAGCTAATCATCGCTTGCAGTGTTGTCTACATATTTCTCCCCAAAACGGCGTACCCTCAACACCTGGCTTTTTCTGTACTGTTGTCTGCTTCGAGGACACTAGTGATTAATGCTGACATCCCAAAAGTCCGACTAAACCCAAGATTTCTAGACTACCTTATGAACTGCATTATTTCACCACCCCTTCAAGTCTAAATAAACCCATTTTTGTAGCTGGGAACTGAGATTCAAGATAAAGGACCCAATAAAAATCGAAATGGGAAACCTCTACCTCATGTGAACATTTTACTCTAAATGTTGAGCATAATTTTATCTGGTGCCTAGTTTATGTTTGTATATTGCTTTGTCCTTTTTAAGAAACTGGTGTGTTTTCTATGCTAGTTTCCCCCTACACATTTTATGTCCCACGTTTTTGCACATGTCTAACCTAACTTCACATTGTTCATGCCTAACCTAACCTAACCGAACTTCATTGTGTACCTTTAACGTATTTATAGCACTTTATACCGTGTGATTTTGGTTACTCGTTTTACATTTTTTTACACGTCTTTTTTGGGAACATACATTTTGTTGTGGAGTCATGATCTATACGCTTAAAAGAAGCTTCAAGTGATCTATGTGTATGCCATACACATTACATTTTTTTAGCAAACTTTTCAAGGTAAACTTAACAAGTGTGTAATGTGATGTAAAAAATGCGTTTTTTGTTCAATGTTGTTTTTTTTGTGTGTGGCTTTATTAAATACACTAAAAGGCATACGATCTTTTCTGGTCTAATCGTAGATTTGTGTATAAGTTTTCATACTTTGCTGGGGCGACTGAACAACTACGTCACAGTTTACTGCCGTTTTCCGGGATTTGCCTCCTTTTAACCACAATTAGGCCCTTTTATAAGAACGCAAGTTGTTTTTCATCGCCAGCAGCAAGATTACTTACATTTGCCATAATGCCTAAGAGTACCTAAGAATATAACTAGCCAAAGGGAAATAGTGTTAGTCAACCTACAGTCTCAGAACCTTAAACGTAATTTACCTGCCCCTTACTTTTTTTACTGTTGGACGAGCAACACACTAGTACTACTGTTAACTTCGGTGAGCCTGTCTTTTACAACACAGCCCTTCTTTAGTCACTACTCCCCCACACTTACAGAGCACTTTATAGCTTTACTTATTTGAAGCTTTATTTGAAACTTTTTTTGGATTGACACAGTTGATTATGTATGATGCATTTCCATGATTTAAGCCAAGGCTATGTACATCAGCAATTGGTTATTTAAGTATTTAGGTGGATGTTTGTAAGGCCCTGTCATTTTTCCCGTGGTCTGAGAAGGAACCATTCTCCCTTTTTTCTTTTTTACCCCACTTTATCCTCTATGATTTTGGAGGGATATCACATCTAACATAATTTTTACTTTTTTGCTTTTCCTTTTTACCCTTGCATCAATCCAAATAAGTTTGTTCGTTTGTCAACAAACGTCCACATTCCTTTGAATTTTTTTTAGCTAATTCTGAATATTTTGCTTTCTTTACTTACTTTTTCATCCTTTTCGTTTCTCTTTTCTCTTTACTTATCTGTATGGGTACCAGGGTAACCTCCGAACCGCTTTGTTAAGCTGGAGTGTATTTATGTATTTAAGGCACTATTTCATTGCACTTACTATTTAATTGTCTACCTACCATTCTGCTCCATGATGAGAACCGTGGTGGCTTACGGGCTTTGCTTATCACACCATAGTGACCCCCTCGCACAAAAGGGGGCTCTCTACCGCTTGGACAGTGGGGCTACGGCTACAATCCTGAACAGAATTGATCGAGCGGTGCAACACAACGCTTGTCCCAAAGTGTGCATCGAGCTAGCAACTAACGGTGTCTTTACAATGGGATATCGCGTCAGGGATCTACGTATTGTCGACATGACTTCTGACGGGACGCTCTACAAAAACTGTCACACTACGTGACGTCATTTTAGTGCCTAGTGCCAGGACGAACCTCATCTCTTTAGGTATGCAGTTGAGGTCCAGTTACAACTGTAACACCCTACGGGGGGGGGGGGGAATCTACGTCCGCTCCAGCCAGCGCCCCAACCCTCTCAACCTCTTTTTCGCTGAAAGGGGTAACTTGTTTAAAACTCATGCCATCCAAGTCACTCCGCCTAAATGCAGCAAAGTGAAGATTAAAGTCCCAGTAAGCCAACATCCGTCTGTTCTTCCTTCTGGGTCGACTCGACTTGGCTCGACTCGCCTCGACACCCTCCCCTGTCTTTGGGTGCGAATCCCCACAAAGGCGATTTCCTGGGAACGGAACCTCCAAATTCGAAGGTCCAGAGTCAGGTACTCGGCTGTAATCCCAACTTGTCGTTACTTCTTGTCCCTCCAGATCCCACTTTAAAGCAGCCAGAAGTACCTGCTCCACAGCCACCAGGACAGCATGTTAAACTTCTTCTTTCGTATCGACCTGAATCAAGCGATGATGAAGCCAAGATTCAAGAAGAGGGTCCCCCCTTTCCTGATTTCGACTTTGTCTACAACCCATACGAGTCGTGGGCCTTCTGTGATAGCGTGGGTACCCCGCCTGACCACAACACTGCAACTTTTAAGGAAGCAATGCAGCGGGCCGATAGCGAGGAGTGGAAGAAAGCTATCCAGGCCGAGCTCAACATGTTGGACGACCTCGCCGTCTGGGAGTTTGTGCCTCGTCCTCCCTGTAAGAACATTTTGCGTTCCAAATGGGTTCTCACACGTAAATATAATTCTGACGGATCCTGCAAAAATACAAGGCCAGGCTGGTAGCCTGCAGCTGTAGTCAGCATTCCGGAATTGACTTCCTCTACAGCGATTCGCCGCTGTGAAGACGCTGTCCCTCAAGATCCTGTTGAGCATAGCTGCCGCCAAGTCATATTCCATCCGTAGTTATGATGTCGCCTCGGCCTATATCCGGTCGCGGATTGATGTGGAGGCCTCTTTAGCACAACCAGCAGGCTGTCCTCGCCCTCCCGGAGATGTGGTTTGTCGACTCATAAAGGCATTGTATGGTTTGCATTCTTCCAGAAGGTGCTGGTTTTTGCATCTTTGAAAACCTTGTTGAAGTGCGGCCTCCACCAACTTGCAAGTGACCCGTGTGTATTTCTACTCCGGAGGGACAACGGGTTCGTGGCTTTATGTGCTCATGTGGATGACTGCTTAATGTGTGGCGATGATCTCCTTATGGACCAGATGGCTTCAGACATAAACGCCCACTTAACTTTCATTCAGACATCAAACGTCCTGTACCTCGGATATTATTTCAAGGTGAACGAAATTGGCGTTTCCCTTTCTAAAAGTAAATACGTCGATCGCGTCGTTGAAGCCTTCCAACTCCAGGACTCTAAACCTGTAAACTCGCCCACCATCCTCTCGCAGTGCCTGAACGACTTTAATGATTCGCCACCTTGTGACGTCTTTGTGTACCAGACGATCATCGGATTACTACAATAGATTGCGCAAGGTTCACGACCAGACATAGCCTTCCCGGTGTCCTCCCTCTCACGGTTCTCCCATGCCCCGAAAGTGATCCACTTCGAGGCCGCCAAATGTATTGTTACATACCTCCGCACAACCCGCATTCATCGCATGGTCTACCAGTGGGGAGGCCAACCGGGGATCCATGGTTCCTCAGATGCGTCGTGGAGTACGACGTTTGACGGTAAAGGGTTTCTCCGGCTACATAGTCTCCGTATTCGGCGCCGTGATCTTCTGGAAAGCCAAGAAACAGACGGTGACCTGCGTAAGTAGTATGGTGTCCGAGCTCGTGGCCGCAACTGACTGTGCGCTGGACCTATGAGTTACTTTCCGAGTTAGGTCTCGTCTGCCCGCCTTATTTCCCTTTGCCATTGTACACGAACAGTCAGTCCCTGATTTCTCTAGTTCACAAACTTGATCTTGGAGCACGCTCAAACCCTATGTACTTCTGGTTTCATCGTGATCTCACGCAAAAGCAGAAACTAACTTTGTGTTTGTGGCCAGCGAGGAGTTAGTCTCTGATGTGTTTACAAAGCCCGTGAGTGTCTGCGTAGTTTCTTGGAACGACTATCGATCTTTGTGTCCTCTTAATTATTATCCACTGTGTTTTGCATTTTTTTAAATATTGCTTGTAGTGTTTATTATGACTTCTTAACCTCACTAACTTACCTACTAAGTTTTACTCCCTGTAATTTTGCGTTCCGACTGGCGCTTTAACATGTCCTTCTGTTTTTCCTCTTTTCGACAATCTGCTACCCATATGGACTTATCCCCTTCTCACACCCATGGGGAGGGGGGACACAGCCAGGAGTGTTTGTACATGCTCTCGAATGTTTTTTTTTTCTGGTTGATATAAATGATGTACCCCAAACACCACTTGTCTGCTCCCGTTCTTGTGCGAGCCGGGGACGCATTTTTTGTCTTTGTGAAGGCAAAGTGTATGGAAATTTTTTTTTCTGTCTTTGTTAAGGCAGACTGTATGAATGTCAACTGATGTCAATGCCAATAGGGAAATGAGTAAAACCTTGTCAGCCTTCAGGGGGCGGGAATATCAGGGAGTTTCCTTCTCCTTCTGTGCCTGGGGCTATTCTCCTGGACAGTCAAGCTCCCTAACATGCAGATGTAGTTCTGCCAAGCTTTTTATTTGTTGTATTGGGGTAGCTGACCATTGTTATAGTACTGTACTATTGTTTTGTTTTTTTTACCTCCTAAGCTTCCATCTTGTCTCCTTCACCCTAGTCCATGGAAAGTAAACTCTTTCCACCTACTCTTGTTTGAGTATGATGATTTTTGTATCTGCCAGTCCAGCATTGGGGAGATAGTAAGATTGCATCCGCAAAGCCATGATGTCCTTTCCTTGAACCCAGGATATGGTTGTGTAAAGTTCTTTTTCTCCCAGATACTGGGTCGGATTTGAAGTCTTGTGAGTAGCCAAATGGAATCCGGAATCCCCTGGAGCTGTTCCGAGCCGATCCTGTAAGTCGTAAAATTTCCTCTCTATTTCCTTACATCATGATGGCCGAGTGTAACCCAGATAAAAACACTAACTCCCCTATGCCTGTGTTTATCAGCCAATAGCCAATTGTTGCCCCAGTGTACGAAACTTATAACTGTTCAATTAATTAATTCCACAACACCATGTCTGGCATAACGATCGTTTGTTCCCATTCATGCTTACTGTACAATTCAACTTGCCATAATTCCGCCATGCAATAAACCTGAGGAGAGAAACTTCACAGTCCCCTAAACCAAATGTTTCCGGCTGATTATTTCGTAGCTCTTATCGTTGTTGCACTACTTCCAATCCACGAAGGCCTCTGGCTGGGCGTTTTATCCACCTTAATGTACTGCTATTAATCATCCAAGCAGCACCGTGCCATCTTTAGGGTGATAATTCTCTCACACTAAGTTGTCATTATTAATACGAGACACACAATCAAAGTCTGAGGTCAAACTCTGACTTTGCCCTCACTTATCAAAGTATGACTTAAGACTTAAGGGTCGTTCTCACTTGGCGCTGTGTGCTGCGCTGGAGCTGTGCTGACGCTGAGCTGGCTTCTAACCCCCACGCTTCAGGCGTTTTTTTTCGTGCTGCGCTCGTGCTGAAGCCATGCTAAATGTAAACGTACAAAACTTGACAACTCTCCCTGATATTCTTCTCAAAATAATTGACGTTTTATAACAGTCACAGACTGCTGGAGTCAGCACCACGTTTCTTTCAGATATTCGACCAAAACGCCGGTTCTCTTGGCATATCAGTTTAAATAGCTTGTCCACTAAACAAGTTCGTTTAAAAAAATACATTTCGTCTAACGAAATAGTTACTGAGCTAAACATGTTTCATATTTGTGCTTTAACATTGCAGTCGTTAAAAAACCTAATCTAACATAATGAAAAAATAATTGTCCATTTCCTCATTCCAAACGGAACACTTTCTGCTCCAATATTTGTCAGTTTTCTTTCTCACGTTAATTTGATTTGTTTATATTTAAATTAGATTTTTTAAATGTGTAAACAAACAATTCTTGTTATTTAAACAGAAATAGTTTAAACTGAATAATAGTTTTCACCGTGTCAAAAAGATGGAATTAAAGCACAGTAATCTTCAAAAGAATACCAGTCAAATCCAATTGAAAGGTTATGAAACCAGAAGAATACAGCTTACCGAGTCAGTATATTAATTGCCTCCCTAAAGCTACACTTTTTAAGGATTCTCGACAAATGTTTTCGGCGTTTGAAGTCCTGACATTAAATGCCAATAATTCAGTAACGCCAAGTTAATCCCGCCGAGCAATAATTCAATTTTTAAATAAAAAATTTGAAAGATTAGGCTACTTACTGTGCAGTTTTAAAGTATTTCATTTAACGTTTGAAGTCTTAGTTGTGGGATTAACTTGGCGGTACTTAAATGGCGTTTGATATCACGACTTCAATCGGCTAAAATGCTTCGTCACGGTATCCACCGAACTCTTATTTGGCAATAGGAAAAACAGCAGTTCTTCGTTTAGTGCTACTGTTGTCGTGAGCGTACTCGCGTACTTCACGTTCAGTGTGTACTGTTCAAGCAAACGACTATATTCAAAATTTTTCTCTTTTGTAACAAAGTATTAACTCGCCCTTAAAATAGTATTTACTTTAACAGATTATAAACGAAGAAACACAATGGTACCAAAATTGTAAACTGTTTAAAGAGCGTATTCGATTATGATATATGCCATTCGAACATTCGCAAAATAAAAGTTGCATGTGATTTTACGTTTTTTTTTTTATTTTTTAGTTGGTGTTTAAGTTTTCCTGTGGGCCTTTAAGTCCCAGTCAGTCCTTCCCCTCCCCTTTCCCTCCCAACCAATCTGTGGTGAAAATTAATTATCCATTCGTTTTGGATTGTTCACTGATTACGTCCCGTTTCGCCATATCTTATTTCGCAAAAAAGAAAGCAGATTAAAACTTAAAAGCAGATTAACATGCAAAAAAAGTTTGAACGAATATTCGAATATTCGAATATTTTTTGACAAATACTCGAATATGTTTTTTCACTATTCGTCCGACTCCAGCATATACACTGTTTTCGGTGAAAAAAGTTTTATTGTAACTGCTGTAGTTACGGAGAAATAGCGTTAATTACAAAATGCATATTACACACGTACAACGACTAAGACATCATTAAAAACTTGAATAATCAGGATTAGAAAATGTTAGAGCAAACTGAAGGCATGAATTTAGCCTGCGCATCCTGATGCATGAAGAGCAATTTCAATTCAGTTATTATTTCTTAACTCATTAACAAAACTACAAAAACTTAAGGCCAATTTGCAAAAAAAAAAAAAAAAAAAACTTGAATAGGGCATGAATAACTGGCAGCCTATTTCCTTGTTGTCAACAAAATCACTGAACATTTTTTACAGACAAAATTACTGTATTTCAGAACAAAATTCGTTACTGTCTGCATGGCAATTTAGCTTTCGAAACAATATTTTGTACTCTTTCTACTTCTTTATGTACAAACGATGCACTTTCTTTATAAATACTTAGTAATGGCAGTATAGCTGGGGCCATACTCATTACTTTTCAGAAAGCCTTTTAAAAAAAATTATTAAAAAAATTAAATTTTATTATTTAGGGCCTAATTTTCAAGTTGATCTAAAAGATATGCAAAATATATGTAAATATAAAGACAGTGGCACAGTGGTGAAAACAGTATTTTTTTATAATACGATAATTGTGGAGAAATGCTGCATGGTGCAATGGACTCAAAAATAGGTATTAGCAATATGGCGCACTCTGCTACAGTTCTGGGGCAACAAAATTCTGTGAAGAAATTAACTTAGCTGTACATATTAGTAATAAACGAAGAAAGACAATGGAGGCAACGAAGCTTAGGATGACAAGTCTGGAGCATGTTTTATCATTATTTCTGTTCACTTGTCAGCCTAAGATTTTCATAATGTTGGCTTTTTGTGTTCTTCGTTTATTACTTATATTTACAGCTAATTTCATTTCTTTAACCTTGTTGTACCCATGAGTGGGTTTTCCAGTTTGGAGGTAAGGCACCCGTGGCATCAGTTCGTTGTGTACTGACTTTAATAAATACAGCAACTTAGCAAAAATGAATTAGCACGGTGGTCTAGTGCACTTGAGAACCAATCAAAAGACTGAGTTCAATTCCCGCAGTCATTTTTTTTTCGTCGTTATTGCTGCTCACTTGTCATCCTTAGTTGTTCACAATATTGACTGTCTTTCTTCGTTTTTACCATTAAAAAATTAAATTAACTTAATCCCTAAATTTAAAGTTGGTAGTCGGTATAGCCCTTACTATTTCACGTTCAACAATGAACGTAAAGGTCTGAAGGAGATAGAAAAACTGAGCACATTGGCATTACATTTTTTTCTATTTTTTTTCTTTAAAACTAATAATAAAAAATATTCACAACGACTGATTCTAGGGTTCTTATCTCCCCACATACTTCAAATCAATATGATAAATTCGATGAGCTATATATACTATGAACAGTGACCAAAAAATCGAAAAGGACGAGTGGAATACTGAAAGTCCACATTCTAGCCTACAGATCTTGTTCAACGCCAGTAGTGCCCTTGGGCACCCTTTCTTCCCCTTTCCTCTAATCTCTCAGGCTGATGCTGCACTGGAAAACAAGCATGTTTGATTTACAGCGCCAGCGCGAGTGCGAGCACCACGCCGGCCTGGTGCTCAGCGCCAAAATAAACGTCACAGCACCAAGTGAGAACGGCCCTTTAGATTTAAGTTTCCATTATTACTACAGCCCTAAGACCCATATTCAATGACGAAGGCTGCTTCGCTCCTTTTCTGGTCCTAATCTTTTCCTTCCACTGGTCTTATTCTTTTCCTTCATATCCAAATAAAACTTTAATAATTTTATTTTGCACTTTTTTGTAATCTTTCAATCAAGTACTCCGACGCAAATCCATAAAGTTCTATTCCGTATTTTATAATACTTTCAATCCAAGCATCATACACTATTTTTTTTTATTTTTCGCCCTTGTTATCTTTTGTGTCGAGTATCTTTTGCAGCTGATACATCTTTGGTAGAAACTGTCTTATCTGGGATATTAGTTGTAAAATATCTGTTTTGAAATTCCAATTTGAATTAATTTCTATACCTAGGTATTTTGTAGATTTCTTTTTTTCTAAATTTAAACATTTTTTATCACATATTTCATGTTTATTTTTACCATCCAAGTTCTTACAGTCACCATAATGTTTAATTATACCAATATATTTACTTTTGTTCTTTTTTGGTACTGTAACGTCCATTTCTACCGTTTTTCTTTGCTAATGAATAATTCATTTTCAATGAACCAATCATTTAATATGTCAAAAACACGTTGTAAATTACTCATCGTTTCTTCGTATTTGCGATGTATAGAAACTATTATGGTAATATCTGCAAACAAAAAGATTTCTGTTTTTTTTTTCAAGATTTTCAGATATATCATTTAGGTATATTAAACAGAGTAGTGGCCCTAGTACAGAGCCTCGTGGCGCTCCAAATTTTGTTTCATTTAATTTGTTGTTTATGCCCTGTAGCGGTACTGTGGTATTCCTGTTACTTAAATAGCTTGTTAGAATATTATAAATTTTCTCTCTGAGCCCTAACCATTTACATTTTTCTAATAATATGTTTTTATAAAACGTGTCAAATGCGTTTTTGCACCAACATACTGTCCCTTCACCTAATACTATTGTAATTGTATCATTCAAGTCTATTAGCAAGTCAGTTGTACCCTTATTTTTTGTACATCTATACTGGCTTTCATTTAATAACTTTATGTTATCTAAAAAATTTCTTATTTTATTTGCAAAAAATTTGTCAATTATTTTATCAATTATAGAGAGTAATGGTCTATAATTATTTTTATTCATTTTAGATCCTTTTTTATACACTGGTCTTATTACTTGGAATTTTAACATATCTGGCCATACTTCTTTCTAAATCATATTGCATTTATTAGTTTACATAAAGCTTTCGCTGTATTTTCTTTTGTTGTTTTCTTTTCTTTTCTTTTTTTCTTTTGTGTATGTGTATGTGTGCGTGCATGTGTGTGTGTGTGTGGGTGTGTTTTTGTGTGTGTTTGTATTGTGTCAATACCTGTTGCATTTGTATATTTTCATTCACTGATAAATTCTATTATAACTTTGTCATTTGTGTAGTCAATATACATTGTTTTTTGTGTTACAGTCTGGTTTGTGTTTGATTTTGCTCTCAGCTTTTTATAAAAGTCTCCACTTTTGTACAAGTCGTGTTCTTTCTTAAAGCTTCCGTTTAGATTTGGAACTTGGTTTGAATACACTTCACTAAAGTCGTTTGTCTGTTTTGAGGTACATTTTCCCTTAAAAGTCTTCTTTATATTGTCATCAATGCTAAACTTTTTGTTATTTTTTGTAATTTCGTTCATTACCTCCCATATCGATTTCGTTTTTGTTCTAATCCCTTCAACTTTGCTTTATAATAATTTTGTTTACATTCCTGAATTTTCTTATTTATTTCTTTTTTAACATTTTTGTATGTCTTTTCCATTGTTTTTCCTTATTTTATTCCATAATTCATTTTTAAAGTTTATTTGAATTATTAATTCGGTTGTTATCCATTCTTCCTTCTTTATTCTCTTTCTTCTTCTTAGTATTTTTTTTTACATTATTTTTTATTATACTACTAGTGTATATAGATTTTATTTTATTTGTTACTGTATTGTAAATTTCGTCAGGATATGTTAAATTATCTGTGACATCCCATTTTATATTGTTCATTTCCTTTACAGTTTTTCCATGATTAAATTTAGTGTAATCATTTTGAATTTTTTTCCCGTCATTTTTTCTAGGTAAGTATTGTTTTATAATCCACATCCAGCACATAGTTAGTATTGGTCTGAAATTTTTTTGTCTATGTTGCTCCGCTAGTTTCTCCTCTTTCATGTTTAATATAGATATGGTCAATGCAAGTCTGTTGGACAATGTAAGTTTGGGAAGAGGCCACTCCCAACTTTCTCACGACTGTCTTGTCCTTCGGAAAAAAAATACCGTCATGTGAACCAAAATGAACGACGCCATTGTGAACGAGCTCGTGTGTATCCCACTTTCCGTCCATCTTGGTTCTCACTCGTCGCTCGTCGAGATTTTCAGACATCGTTACAATGTGGACCGTTAATTCCACGGTAGAAGTATCGAACTATTCCAAATTGTCGTCGGAGTTCTTGTTGCGAGAAAGGAGTGTCCAGGAGTAAACGAAGGAACTGTTACTTTTCTCAGCCCTGACTGTGATAAAAGCCGTCTCCGTAACTATCCAGTTTCACCAGGTGTTGATGCAAGGTCCATACAAGCTCCCGAACTTGTCAGCCATTGCGTAACGAATTCTTCTAAACTATGACTCTTCGTCACAATGGTCCGTGAATAAAACTAAAACTGACTAACGTCTGCATTTAACTGTTGAGTTGTGGAACAATGATGCTCATTAACGCCAGCCATAAAAACTGAAACTGCCAAGCACATATCCTTTAAGCGTCGCATTTATTATTTTGTTTATTTATGTGTGTTCATTTGATAGTAATTCCTAAAGGAAGACGATAGGAAACAAATTGGTTAAGGATACTATAGCGCTTGCCTCCAAAGTAAACATTATATTCAGGGTAAAAGGAAGCAGTGCTTCTCTATGGATTTAGTGCGATGTTTCTGCTCATTTTAAATGAACATGATCATTGGATAAAAATTAAGCCGAATGAAATGTGCTAGAACCGCAAAACTGGTATGTTTTGGAAATAGTGAATACTTATTGGAAAAGAAATTATAGATATTTTTATCTTCCTTTTGTATTGAGGGAAGGCTAGCCTATCTAGTCCAATTAATTGTAAACCATAGGTGAAATTAATTTAAGGGGGGGGGGGATTGAGGCTTAATGGCGCGTCGACAACTTGGTCATTAGCACCAACCTCAGTCACAGTGCAGTGGTCCGGGTTGCCACTGCACCACACATTACAGAGATGTTATTCAAACCCCTAATCTAAATCTTGTCATACATCTGTACCTCCTGCAAAAATTGAAAAACACCGGACAGGAGGACAGACTTATCGCCCAACTGACGCGCAATGTCATGCGGAAGATGGAACCGACGACGTACACCATCAAGATGGCGACAATCAACAAGTAATTTAAGGTAGCCTATTGATAAATGTATTGCCGAAAGTGATTTAATATTTAAATGCAAGTTTAAGCTTTTACATAGCTATTGGTGTAGTCCATTAGAGGCAATTTAAAATATATTAACAGATTAGGAATATTTTGAAATAAATGTTTATATTTTTGTGATCTTACGTTACTTTGTGTGAATTTTTGGTCTCTGCCAAACATGATTGAACCCGGGAGATATTTTTTGCGATGACATTTGAATTAAGCTTAGTCATAGTGAAATTCAGATGTTACAATACTTATTGTATTAAAGGGAAAATAACCAGACTCCCATTTCCAAGAAATCTACAACGAAGGAAGACTACCAAATCTCTCAATTTAATACACAGTGACCTATGCGGGCCAATGCAGACGCAGACAGTGGGTGGCAAACAGTTTATTTTAACACTAATTGAAGACCTAAGCCGCTACTGTACTGTGTACCATCTTGCTAAGAAGGGTGAGGCTACTGAGATATTGTTTAACCAAATTTGGGCGTAAACCAAAAGTGCTCAGAAGTGATCTTGGTGGCGAATATCTTTGTAACGAGCTGGAATCATTTTTGAAAGATCATTGGATTGTGCCTCAAATGACAGCAGCTTATTCACCATAACAAAATGGGGTCGCAGAGAGAAAGAATCGAAATCTTACCGAGATGGGATTTGTATGATTATCAATGCTGGTACGCCAAATCAATATTGGGGTGAGGCAGTGGTGACTGCTAATTATCTGCAGAATCGTCTGCCTACCCAATCTATTGAGAACACACCTGATGAAGTGTGGTTTAGTGAAAAACCAGACTTGAAGCATGTACGTATTTTTTAGTGTAAAGTGTTCATGCATGTAACCAACGAGAAACGTCGTAAACTCGATGACAAAGCTTTACAACTCACTTTTGTCGGCGACGCAGATGGGTCAAAAGCGTACAGACTCTTTGACGTTGCAAGTGGAAGAGTGTACATTATCAGGGATGTTACATTTGTGGAAACACATCATGATCAGCAAACTAATCAATTGGCTGAACCTGTAAAACTACCTGCAGAGACCCATCCACAGTGCTGAGGGAATTCTTCTGAAAATGAACAATTGAATGTTGACATGTTAATAGGTGACACTGTAGGCCTAGCTAACGATGAAGGTCAACAACCTGCTGGTTCTGAGTCTCGAATTAGAGTATCAACACGTTCAACGAAAGTTGTGGCACCCGAACGACTCATTGCGTCATGTAGCCTAGCTGAGGTTGAGTCAAGTGAACCGAGGAATTACAAAGAAGCTACTGCTGGATCCGACAAAGAAAAATGGCTAGAGGACATGCAAGATGAAATAAAATCTCGTCATCAAAACAAATTTTGGGAACTTCCTGACCTACCTGATGGAAGAAAGGCAATAGGAGGAAAATGGGTTTATAAAAAGAAATCCGACGAACTTGGTAATGTAAACAGATACAAGGTGAGATACGTTGCTCAAGGCTTCTCGCAAATTTATGGTCAAGACTATGATGAAGTTTTTGTGCCAGTGGCCAAGCAAACTACTTACGAATACTCCTTACAGTTCCTGGCAAACGTGAAATGATTGTGAAACATGTCGACATTAAAACTGCTTTTCTAAATGGTGATTTAAAAGATGAACTTTTTATGAAGCAACGTGAAGGATTTGTTGGTAAAGGCATAGAACATTTGGTGTGTTGTCGGGATTAACCCCCCCCCCCCCCGACAGGGGTTTCTGGCCGCGGATATACTCAGTCGGAGACTCTTCTCTTCGAAACCACTCGGTTTATTACAAGTCGGCATCAATACAAAACACATTTATGCTGGCGGACGGGTGACAGCGTGAGCAGCGCGTCCTCACGCATGGCTGCCTCACGACCAACTCTCTCAGACAGAGCTCGCTCATCAGGGACAACAGCCCAAGCGAGGTGGCAGCATGGGGGGAGCGCTTCCTCGCAACATTCTCCCCTCCCCCAAAAAATGGCCTCCGGACATTTACAAAGGAACGCAAGAAAACTCGGTACAGAGAACAGCAATGTCATCTACTTACAACTCAATAAAAACAGCAATGTTGTCAACCATCAACTCAATTAACAAAATCCGGGTCTTTCTTAAATGTTTCACAAGTAACACTGAGGAAAACACGACAATCTTAATCAGAAAGAATAATTGTTTCAACCATGCTCTTCCGATAATTCCTAAAGTTCTGGTTAACAAACCAAAAAAAATTATATGATTTCCAAAATTGCAATCAAAACGCTGAACCACCGACCGTGTGTTGCCCAAACGATGTTAATATGCAAGAGGAAAATTGGAAATTAAGCCAACAGCGAAAATCATACACTAGAAATGATGTAGTTCAGTAAGCCACCTTTATGCTCTTACGTTTCGTCGAAGTGGCATGACCTGGATTCGAACCATCTACCCAGTTCGCTCCAGATCACTTGCATAGCGCCTTAGTCGCTATGGCCACATCCTCAACTGGCATAAAGATAACTCACTGGACCCGTTATTAAGGT
>JAHWFP010071823.1:40786-105702 GCA_023313725.1 Lithobius niger
AATAATACTAAGGAAAATTGGAAATTAAGCCAAAAGCAAAAATCATACAAGTGATCTGGGGGCGAACTGGGTAGCTGGTTCGAATCCGGGTCATGCCACTCCGACGAAACGTAAGAGCATAAAGGTGGCTTTCCAATTTTCCTTAGTATTATTTCCAGCGATTTATGTCTATTTATTAATATGCAAGAGGGGCAGGACGACCCTACATAGCTACTTCAGCCATGGTCCATGTAAGACAGGCTACCCCGTAGTTTTTTGGCCCGTCCCAACAAGCAAAACAACAACACAGAAAATTCTCACCCAAGGCTGTCACACAACAGTCACAAAACTTCTCACCACACACCTTCAAGTTACATAAAATCAAATGCAAGATAGATACAAGGGGTTCAGTGATGCTCTACGTGAAACTCGTTGCTTGGTGCACCGGTCCCTAAGCACAGCTGTAACTAATGCAGGCCTTTTCTTATATCCTACCTTTAATCGACCACCATATGACAAAACCTTTAGTTGAATAAATATGAAGCAAAATCAGGAACGTAACCCCACTCTCCTGTAGGCTACTCGGTCAAAACTTGACAAAATATTTAATAAAAACCCAACAACTAAGTCGTAACACACATACGCTTCAATGCTTTACTCTAAAATAGGTGCTTGCGCTCATCAAAACACATGAATGCCAAAACTTCAAGTCTAGTCTCACAACCTTAACAAAAATGTCACTTTCTACTAATCAACTCAGGTGAGCTACATGGAAATTCACGCAGGCTGGAGCGGGGATTCACACTTATCGTTTGAATTTACCAGCGCCTACAAGAATCCATCAAAGGCATTGACCGTCACTACCGTCTAAACTCGTCTTACCACACAGACAGCATTCCATACAAACAAGTTTGCAACACAAAATCTACAACCCAACAAAATTTCTAAAATTGTACCAAAACTTGCAAATCACATCTGGCTTTAAATACAGAAACATGACACCACTGCAGTACAAATTCAAAACCTAAATATTAATTTTAAATTTGGCCAAGAATTCAAAAATCGTAAAATATTACAGACACATTGCTGAGATCCTCCTAACCAACAAGAAAATTGTTCATCCAAACTGATAATTCAGATTAATGACAACAAATCTGTCCCGCTGCTTGGAGTGAACGTGCAACATAGCAGAACACTAAAATCACCTAATTTTTCGCTTAATTTCCAAAACAATGTCCCAATGTTACAAAAACATGGTAAAGCTGTTCTGTAACCAAGCATTAAAATAAATGCAAAAAAATCATTCTAACAATTTTTTGCAAAAGAAAACACTTTTTCAAGACCCAAAAACTAGTAGGCTAACTGACACACAAAAATGGCTTAATTTCATCAATTTTCGAAAAAGTTCCTGCAAAAACTGCAAAACTCAAGGCAAAACTGCATTGCCAACTAACAACTGTGAAAACTGCTAAGGAGGCTGCACCTTTGCTTTCCACAAAAAAGATTGCATCCTTGCAGAGCAACAACTAGTAGCATAGCAACTAGACTAGGCCTGCATAAAACTATGGCTAAATACCTGCAATGTGATTTTAGTTTAAAAATTTTTTTTTTAAATAATTTCAAGCAGCATAGGCAGTAGGCTAGCCTAAAACTGGGGAGATAGGCTACGATTCTCCCAGATGATCAACGCACCTTAGCCTACAGTTGGCTAACACAATATCAAATCCGTAACCGAAAATTGTTCTGCAAAACCAGTAAATATGCATCCAAGGATCATACATTTGTAAAAAAAAATTACAAAAATCATTTCGGGGTAGGAATTGTCTGTAACCAGTGCTAAAGAAAAAATATCGCTGGAAAAAGGGTAACAGAGCAACTGCGCCGGACTTAATCGAAAGTAACCCAAGGCACATTTGTCAAGACAAAACCAGACAATTAAACAAATCACAAAAAGTAAAATCAGGCAATCACTAGGGCCTATATACAAAATGTCAGCAGCTACTTTTGCATGACAGTAAGTCCTCTGCGGCTGCAACAGGTGGAAGAAACTGGCAGTTCGTCGCAGGGCAACACATCAACTTCGCAAGGTTTGGTAACCAAAGCGGACAGTTTGCTGGCTAACAAAACTCTCGAGGAAACAGCAATGGAAAGTTTATTACCATTTCACGAAGACACTTGATGCACTGTCGACAAGTTAGTTGCAATAAGTTGGTGCCTGGGCCCATCCGCCAACCCAGGTACGGACTCTCCTGAAAAGGTCAAGGTGAGAGCCCTCTGCACGAGCAGGAACTCACCAACAGCGTCGCGATGACGAACGGGTTGAGCCGATCCCACTGCACTACACTGACTCGTACCCAAGAGTGCTCATAACTCGTGCACTGCCGAGACTTTCATCTTGCACCAGGGCACAACCACTGACGAGTAATACCGGTGAGGGCGGAAAGGATTCTGGGAATAAGCAGGTTGAACTACTAAGTGCGCCATGACACCAATTTGCCGCAGCAGACCTGAAGACTTCTGCAAAGGGAATACCACCGCTGGCTTCTCCTCACTAATCGCACTTTGCAAGTCTTTCATCTTGCACCTAGGCTTAGCTGGCACGACTTTTGGTAAACGATTCCGGCCAGAGTGGAAGGAATTCCGGGAACAAACTGGATGCCCAACTCTTGGTTGTTGCAAGCACAAGGCCAAGTTTGTACACGAGAGAGTTGATGCTGGGGGTGTCTCCTCACTTTCAGCACACAGTAAATCCACCTCGAGTTCTCGTCTGCACCTTTCCCAAACTCGATGACAGCTTGTCACTACAGGAACTGTCGGCTGGCCAAGACCGAGCTCGCGAAGCATTCTCGCTTTCAACTTGTCGTAGATGTCACCAAAAACTGTGCACTAGACTACGAGTTTCAGCAACTGATTGGTCACCCGAAGCTGCATTGTGTACTTGTGACAATGGCACAAAAAACGGAAGCTGTCACAAACGTAGGAGTTTGTTTCGAGCGCAGTACTGATTCCGTGTCAAACAGTGGGTTGTGTACGAAAAGTGGTTACAGAAAGGATGATGGGTGAGGCACTGTCTCCAGACAATCCCTCGACGATTGACACTTACTTGCTGACATCAGAGGTGGTGGTGTTGGTGCAACACTATCTGCACTGGAAACATTTGATGAAATTACGACAGTTTGTGAAAACGTTTCGGATTCTGTCAAGCGAGTCTCCTGGTGCTGTGAAGGAATGAATCGCTCTCGGTGTGCCAGCCTATATTCCTTGATCTGCTGCAAGAAGTCATTACACATTTTGGCAAAACCAGCTGTTAATTCATCATATACCTTTGCCAATGGCCGAGGTCAGGGAAAGAAGCTGTGACGCTCTCTTCCATCTTGATGGGAGGGAAATTCGGAGCATCCTTCAGAAATTGAAAACTGTCCTCCATTTTGGTGGTAAAAAACTTCGTTGTAGCACGAAAACAATAGTTGCAGTGGTAATGCATGTTCACCAGAGTCACAGCTAGCTAAACGGATACAAAGCAGTGTCCATCTAACTGCAGCAAAACTCACGGTATAATCGTTCGTGTACTTCTCTCCTGCGCATCACTACTGCAGCGCACAACTGTCCACGCAAAAAAAAATCAAACATCCGACGCGCAATAACAACGGGCCTAACCAATGCCACGCTAGTAGTATACACGTAGTAGCCACGGTAGCTCATTCATCAGGTTTCGAGCCAAACTTCGTCTGAGAATGCTAGCTGGAACAACAATGGATGGCGTCGCTTCGAACCCAAGGTGGGAAAATGGCTTCGCGCGCGTTGTACCCAGACCAAATTATGGCCTCCAAACGCTAATAAAACATATTAAAACCTATTTTTTCGGACGAAAACGATTAGCAAGTCCCAGCTGTTCAAGCACACAGTTAATACAGAAAAGCCAAATATATCTGCTGAAATCATAGCCGAACGTGCGTGGGATTCGCGGCCATATTGCTAACCTAACCTGACAGTCAGCAAAACCAAAAGCCAACCGTTTCTTAAGGCAACCTCGGTTTTCGAATTTTTTGCAACCATACTCAGTTTTTATAGAGTCTTGTAAAGCTGTCAGCAACCGAGAATATTCCTTTGCGCCGGCGAAACGATGATCAGCGAAGATCGGGCACAAGAAAACGGTAAAAAAAACTGCAAACGAGTTCAAGTCCAAGTTCGAGGTGCCACATGTCGGGATTAACCCCCCGACTGGGGTTTCTGGCCGCGGATTATACCCTTACAAAAATTTAAGGTCCCAAGGAGATCTCTAAAAGCGACCTCATGGAGACCTCAATTCCTGGTCCCCATTAGGTCACATTTGCAACACATACGAACTTGCGGAGACCTCCTGGAGACTAGCCAGGGACCTTCCAGAGACCAGTTTGGGACCTGATCTACCTAGCTATATTTCACACGCAACCTCGTGGAAACCTCCTTGGGACCTCATGGAGACTTCCTTGGGACCTCGTGGAGACCTCCATGGGATCTCGTGGAGACCTCCTTGGGACCTCGTGCAGACCTCCTTGGGACCTCGTGGAGACCTCCTTGGGACCTCGTGGAGACCTCCTTGTGACCTCGTGGTGACCTCTTGGAACCTCGTGGAGACCTGCCCGTGACCTTGCGGAGACCTCCAGGAGACCAGGTTAGGGCCTCATTTACCTAGCTGTATTATACACGCAAACTCGTGGAGACCTCCTTGGGACCTCGTGGAGACCTCCTTGGGACATCGTGGAGACTTCCTTGGGATATCGTGGAGACCTTCTTGGAACCTCGTGGAGACCTCCCCGCGACTTCATTGAGGGTAGCCCCCAAAAAAGCATGCCAATCAATTTCATATTAAAAAAATGAAAATATGGCATAAAAAAGGAAGTGATTTCTTTAACTTAACTGTTGTGGTAGGAGGCAAATTTTTTGGCTTATACTCTTGACAGCATTTTGTTTAATGTTACTCCACGTTAAGTTACAGCACCAAAGGTTTTTATAATTTTTGTAAAAAATAAAAATTCATGGAGAAAGGACTGTTTTTTCTGGATGTAAAAAGCTAATTCAGTCCCCCCAAAAAATAAAACTTAGGCTTAACTTTTTTTTCAGGCACACATCAAAGTTTTGTGTGCCACAAGGAATAACAATATTTCTTTCAAAATTCTAAAACCCAAAGAATTTTTTTTCACTTTTTTTTCTAACTTAAAAAAATACTTTATCATGCATTTATGGGCCACCCGTATCACCATTTTTTTTAAACATCGGGGTTGTGTGCCAATTGTGCATATCCAAAACATTACAAGAAATAAATCTACTACATGTTACTTCTCGGTATCAATATCTGCATTATCAGATTGGTATTTACAATGTGTAACCAAGTATGGAGTCAGTCAGTGGCATTTTTGTGTAGGGTGGTGCACCACGTCAAGACTAGTTTTTATTAAGCTAAAAGATCCCATGTCAGAATATTGAATAACATCCTGAAATTAAGAACTTGATTAAGATCTTAAAAAATCTTAAAATAAGATCTTGCAAGGTCTTGGTCAAGATATTATCAAGATCATGCAAGTTCTTGACCAAGATGGCGGAAGGGCAATAAAAAAAAGACCTTGTTTATGAAGTTGTTTTAAATTGGTATCAAGTGGAGGTTTATCCACGTTTCTATCCAAAGTTGGGCACGTGTTGATCGAACTAGGTAAAAACGCATAAAGTATGCCTAACTAGGAAAATTTGGCCAAAAAAATGCAGGATATTAGCCTAACTAGGCATAGGCCTAGCTTGATAATTTTAAATTTACCAATTTACCACAAAACTACAAGATAAAACTGGTTTCTGAAATATACTTTTTCAAACAGAAATCTACTTTCATAACACAACATTTTTTTTTTTTATCTGGCCCCCTAACACACACTTCCATCTTCCATTATGTTTTTAACCCTCATTTACATGATGTCCAGTATCTTCTGCACCTTGACGTAGCCTATTACACCTGGTTACGCCGGTTAAATTCTACATAGGCCAAAGAAAATTGGCATAAGCAGTATTTACAAAGCAAATTACGTTTAGCATCGTAGTATTTTTTTAATAAACTCAACAGATTGCAAGTATTTTCATATACGAAAAAAATTCCAGTAGGCCTAAGAATTTTTTTTTTTGTAAGTTCTGGACCTATTTCACCATAAAGAACATGAATGCCGAAGAAAACTAACATCCTCTTCGTGCATATAGATTAGGAAGATACCAAGTATTGAATTTATTCGTAACAAATAATTTTTTTTATAACCGGCCACTAACAGTAATACAGGATAGTACTGCTACATTTTGTGGGGCAACACATATCACAAAACTGTGGGTGGAGGGTTTTTTTAATAAAACATTTTTCATGCGGAGAGTCGGTGACAAAAGACACGTGTAGGCAGGGTGCTTTGCTATTTTACAGACTTACTTCAAAAAATTTAATACTTTTTAGTCTAGTTGAGTTTTTCCAATGATAAAAATTAGGAGGCATAAAAGGACAAGCACTAGATGATGTTGGTAGGTGTATTGGTAGCACTTACTTTTGTCATGAAATCTGGAAAACACAGTCTACTTTTTGTAGAGGCTACTCAAAACAAAACATTACATGGCGATGATGGAAGTTAGTTTCTGACCAGGGGTAAATAAAATCTACAATGGAAGAATTTTTTATCAAGAAACCCCAACTTTCTCCCAGCTAAAAAATTAATCCAGTCAACAAGTCACACTTAGTGAAGAAAATTTATCCCAGTTTCTGGCAAGCCTAACTACATTTAATTCAGTCATTTTATGATTTTATATTAAATAGCAGGCCTACAAAGCTAATAAAATGCCTTCAAAAATTGTTAAAATGGACCACAAATAAAAAATACTTGGGAGCAGGAGCCATTTAAGAAAAATAAATTCAAAATATCATGAGTTGGTAGGCTACCCTAGGGCTAGCCTACCAACTCATATTACATAAAGTTTGAAGTAGCCCAAGTTTTTCTTGCAGTTTTCCTTTTGTTTTTTTGTAATTTATAAACAAATAAAACAAATAGAATGAGATCAGTTTTATTTTTAATCAGCTTTTTTTTACGCACAACCATTTTACACGTTACAGTTATATACGAGAGCTTCAGACGATTTTCGAAACCAGAGATAATTACTAAAACTAAACGTGAGCAAATTCAGTCTTCTTGTTTGAACCAAAACGTTCCTAGCATTGTTCTCCGTATAAATAAAATCTGCAGCATACTTTTGCCATTTTGCTTAAGTTCACCAATTCCCTATAAACTTGTTTCTTCTGGAACTAAACACATTATTTAGTCCGTTGCAGCATAATGACTAGGCCTAACCATGTCCAAGCGGTTAGGCCTAAATATCAGTGACAGTGCATTCTTCTAGCACAAACGCTGTCATTTTTTCTTAGCTCTTACGGTTGAAACGTAACTTTTGTAGGCATCACGATTTTTGATACTTAACTTATACTGACATGATTCCTTCATTAATTAACATACACGCAACATTAGGTTTACCAAAGTTTGAAGTAGCACAAAATCCCACTAAAAGTTCGTCCGTGCGGTTTTTGTTGTTGCCAGCCAACACCAGCGACAGGGGCTGTCGTTCTCTAATCTGCGTCCAAAACCATCTCGGAAATGACTGCAAATCCACAAACTTACATTATCTTTGTTTCACAAATCTCGGGAATAAGTGTGGAAGGTCTGCATTTACTCCTGTAAAGAGTAGTTTTTGTAGGTCATTTTAAGTTCCCATGCATCGTTTTAAAAGTCTACCGTACTGACGGCACAGGTTACGTTCTTTTCCGTTTGAATGGCGCTCTTGTTTTTATCACGTGATCAGGTTCGGCGAATCACTGTCGCGTCACGCGGTGGAGTTGACCTTCGGAAAGTTGGCTTTGCCTTTATACAGTGAAAGCAACTAAGTATTCTTAGGTTGTGTTAAATGTTTACTGTTTTAAATTTTTAGTGATTCTAGACTTTGCAAGTGAAGTTGTTGTATTTATTTAAGAAATGATGTTAATAACGACTTTCGTAGATTAAAAAAAAATGCATTGGCTATGGAAAAGGATTGTTAGCAATTTGAGTTATTTTATTGGTACTACTGGAAAAGTGTTCCAAGATTTATTAATTACAAAATATCTAAGTATAGTTCTTTAATTGTGAATTGTTTCTTTATTGTGAATTGTTTCATGGGCATAGCGGGGGGGGGGGGGGGGGGGCAAGAGAGAGAGGAAACACATATTTGGAAAGAAAGGGGGAATTGAAAAAAAATGTGGATTTCTTTTAATTTAGGAGTTTTTTGTGGCTATACATTCTGCGCGCTCCCCCCCCCAAAAAAAAAAATTTGTGAGACCAGTTTTTTTGTAATTGCTAGGGAAAAGGGTATCTGGGGTTGAAAAATTGTTTTTTTTGTTTACCTTTTTGTTGACCATCATTGGTTTGGCAGGTAAAAAAGCATCTAGGGTTATACAAAATGGAGCATGGAGTTAAAAAAAAGGGGGGGGGGAATGTGCCCAATGTGGTTGCGCCCTTGCTTAGATCTATTTTTTCTTGTTCACTAATTATTGTAAAAGATCTAGTTTTACGAGGCACTATAATTCTCTTTTTTAAGAACTTTTTTATTTTTTTTTAGTTCTTGAATTTACTTATAGTCCTAAATTAGATTTGTTTTCGGTGAATTTACTTAATGCTGTTTAAAGGTTCGTTCCTACCAGGGTCACAATTGAGGTGAGGAGGGTGGTCCACAAAACACCATGCACTGTAGTAAACAGCCTAGTGCATCTTGGCTGCCCAAAATCAAAGCTGAAATTTTTTTGAAAGTTTTTCAATAATTTCGAAAAAGATGATCAATTTTTCGGAATCAGAATTGAATTTTGGATCCAAAAAAGTGGTCCCCCATTTGCATTTGTTTTTAAACTTGATAAATAGTTTTGGACTTTAATAAATTGAGCAGGGTTCCAAATGCGGCCTTCCAATAATTTATGTCGCAATAGGAAACCTTTTGGATAGCTGATGAAGACCTCAGGTTCTAATTTGTGCTTGTGCAGGTCTCCAAATGTGACCTTACTGAGACCTCCTGGTGACTACAAGTGGAGGTCGCAATAGGAGACCTCCTGGAAACCTGCTGGAGCCCTCAGGTTCTGAGCTGTGCTCGTGCAGGTCTCCAAATGTGACCTTTTTTGGACCTTCTGGTCACTACAATTTGCGGTCGCAATAGCAGACCTCTTGGCAACCTCCTAGAGCCCTTAATCTCTGCTGTTGCTTGTGTGAGGTCTCCAAATTAGACCTTATTGCAACCTCCTAGAACCACAAATGATTTAATAATAACAAGGTCCCCAACGGAGACCTTAAAATGACCTCACTGTGACCAAACGACAGCATGTTGAATTTCTGTGGACCTACTGGGACTAGAAAACGACCTCGTTGCGACCTAGAGACTAGAAAACGACCACACAGAGACCTACTGGAGACCTAAAAATTTTGTAAGGGTACTCAGTCAGAGACTCTTCCCTTCGAAACCACTCGGTTTATTACAAGTCGGCATCAATACAAAACACATCTATGCTGGCGGACGGGAGACAACGCAAGCGGCGCGTCCTCACGCATGGCTGCTTCACGACCAACTCTCTCAGACAGAGCTCACTCATCAGGGACAACAGCCCCAGTGAGGTGGCAGCGCGGGAGGGAGCGCTACCTCGCAACAGTGTAAGCTGAAGAAAAGCATATATGGGCTTAAACAGTCAGCTAGAGTGTGGAACCAGAAAATCCATGCCGAATTAACCAAAGAGGGTTTTAATAGATCAGAGAATGATCAGTGCCCTTATTCTAAAGTTGAAAACGGTCAATGGACATACATCGTCATCCTTGTTGAAGACGTGATCATGGAAGTGACAGTAGAATGCTGATTAACAGCGTGAGTGAGCAGTTAGGTGTAGCTTTCAATCTGTGCGAACTTGGTGATCTAAAATTCTACCTTGGAATGAATGAGGCTTAATTCCTTGGAATCCACTTTGACCGTGAAGATGGAATTTTTCACATTCATCAGTGTGCATACACCGAAAGAATCCTGGAAAGATTAGGTATGCAGAATGCGAAGCCATCCAAAATTTCCCTTGATCCTGGTTACGAAAAGCGTGACGAAGTACATGTGCCCCTTAAAGACAATATGCAGTATCGTAGTGCAACTGTGCATTGTTATACATATCAACGTGTACCCGACCTGACATTGCAGTGGCAACATCGATCCTCAGTCGTAAGATAAGTTTTCCTACCGAAGCCGACTGGGAGGAGGTGAAGCGTGTTTTTCGCTATCTCAAGTACAGGTCGCTCAATTTTAAATTGAAGTTAGGATTAAGTAACACAAACATGTGTGATAAAGAAAATAACCAAAGGCCACTAATTGGCTATGCAGATGCTAATTGGGCTGGAAGTGCTATAGATCGGAAGTCTAATTCCGGTTGTCTTTTTAAGTTGTTAGCAGCAGCATCAGCTGGGCCAGTCGTAAACAACAGTGTGTTTCTCTGTCTTCTACTGAAGCAGAATATGTGGCTCTTTCGGAGACCTGTCAAGAAGGCATCTGGAGTTCAAAGCTCCTTATGGATTTCCAAATTGAATCACAAAACCCATTTGTGATGCTTGAGGACAACCTGAGTTATTTGAAACTACTCGATTGTAAGAAAGTGTCGAATCACACCAAGCACGAGATCTAAAAGTAAAAGGTCAAGTTACTTTCAAGTATTGTCCAACTGAGGTGATGATAGCTGACATCCTTACAAAACCAATCGAGGCTGTCAAATTACGAAAACTAATCTCACTGTAGGGACTTGACTGAGTGAATAATTTGTGATGGACATAATCTCTTAACGATTATTATCAGCATTATTGTGCCGTTGAGAGGGAATGTTGTTTTAATTTAAACTTAACGCAACGTCATAATAATAATATCAAATAATAATCATAATTCGTTAAATAAGAATAATATGTCATTGGCTTATTTTATGTATTAGTGCAAGTGGCCTATATAATAATATGTAAATGAAAATAGTGTTAGGCTACTGCATTTGCTTACTCAATTCGGAGATACAAGGCGTTTGTCTCAGCTGGCCTTGTCCTTGAAACCTGTAGTGTGCATGAGCGCCACGTCTTCCTTTTGGCGCTACTTGTCTTCCTCCCTCTCTAAACATGTCCGAATAAATGCCTCGTTGTTTTTAAATGAGCGTCTCAAAGTTTTTCTTCGACCATCCTGTCAACCACTGCAAGATTGTTTATAATCTAACACGAACACGTGTGCTAAATAGGATCGGGTGAAATAAGGGACGATTACCAGTAGAAATTTAAAAAAACGGGACAATCTCGTGTTCCACGCAACAAAACAAAACGAAAACATCAAACTGGCAGACGCTCCAGTATTGCCAGTATTCCTGCAATTTGACATTTACGACAAAACAACCACTGGTACACGATGGCGAAAATGGTTAAAACGTTTTGAAACGTATGAAACAGCATTTCAAGTTCCCAACAATACAGTGAAACGGGCTTTGCTTTTACATAGTGCAGGCGTAAAAGTTCAAGACATTTTTGACAATCTCGATGACACAGATAACGATGATAAATATGGTAAAGCCCCCATTACCCCTAACGAATTATTTCAAACCAAAAAAGTGCGTCGAATACGTGACTTACGTATTGCGAAACAATGCAAAGACAAACCATTACACAACTACTGCATATGCCTACGTGATTTGGCTAAAAACTGTGACTTTACTGATGTTGACAGGGAAATTAAAGCACAAATCATTCAGTGTGGCAATTCAAGTCGCCTCCGTAAGAAGAGATTACATACAAAGAACTAGATGATGCTGGAAGAGCAATCGAAGTAACGTCACGTCGATCCACCGCAATTGATTGACAATAAACACAAGAACAACACGAACCAGAAATTTTACAAGCTATGGGGAGGGACGTAGATTTCAAACAAATAAGCAAAAAACATATGCAACAACGCCAAAAGGTGACCAAAAGCTATTGTTCTGCATGTGGCAAACCATACCAATATGGCGATAAACCATGCCCAGCAAAAGAAGCCACGTATTTTGAATGTGGGAAGCAAAATCACTTCGGGAGGGTATGTTGGCAACGCCTTGCAAAGTCGTCTGACACTAATCAGCGATGACTACAGTCTTGACCAAGAACTGACTTACGAGTACAGCACAAAACCAAAAAGTAAGTGCAATCCAGAACAATCTTTCAGACAGTGATGACGAATTTGCACTCATGAACTTGGCAATGCCACACAAATCTCCAATGGCCAATATTTTCATAAACGACCATGACACTCTAGTGCTAGTCGACAGAGGCACGGGTGCTGACATCATGCCTGAGAAAGTCTTTGAACAAAAATTCCCAAATACGCATTTAGAAGATTCTGACTTAGGAATATGCCAGTGGGGACCGAAGACTTACTACCAGTCACAGGAACATTTTTAGCTCACGTCAGACACAACAAAAACGAGTGCAAAACATATTTCCATGTCATCCCACATGACGATGCTGTGCTGCTAAGCTATGGAACGTTATTAAACCTGGGCTTGATCACGATTAATGCTATTCAAATCGAAGGAACAGATGCCAACAATGAATTCCGCAAAATCCTTAAAGAATTCCCGGAGGTCAAACGCGGCATTGGAAAATTACAGAATTTTTAAAGTGATACAATACAATACAAAAGACAAAACCTGGCTTGAGCATGCTCATGAGCCAAACCCCCCCCCTCCCCAAATACAACCCCATTCATTACATGCTGTCAAAGCGAGCCTTGAAGCTTGATAGGAAGGTGCAGTTACCACTCAAAGTGGCAGCGTGTTCCAAGGCACAACAATTCTCTCAGTAAAGAGGAGGTGTCTAGTGTTGTTGTGTGAGGTTTCACCTTGCAGTTTATAACAGTGGCCTCGTGTGTGTGTAACCTGAGAAAGATCAAGAAAGCTTCCATAGTCGATGTCCAGTAGTTGATTGAGTAGTTGGTACACAAGGATCATGTTACCTCTGTTGTAGCGATCTTCAAGAGTGGTGAGGTTTAAGGCTTGGAGTCGCTCTTGGTATGGCAGGTGCTTAATTTCAGGGCACCTTTTGGTGAACCATCGTTGAACACGTTCGATGGCAAAGTCCTATATGAATGACGATATCGCAACAACTGTCATCGCACAATACCAAATTCCATTTCACCTGCAAGACAAGGTGGAAGAACGCTTAAGCTGGTTGCTTAAAATGATATCAAAAGAGTAACGGGACCAACAACGTGGGTTTCACTCATTCCCATCACCCCAAAGTCGACTGGGAAATTTGCATTTGCGTTACTTTGCAGGCAGTTAACGAAGCTGTTCAACGAGAGCGGCACATATAACACCCACGGTAGAAGAGGTCATGGCAAAACCTTCAGGAATGGACACATTCATGCAGTTGGACGTACTCTATGGGTATTTACAGCTGGAATTGGCATCAGAATGTCGACACATAACACATTTGCCACGCATACAGGTCTATGGCATTTTAATAGATTTCCGTACGGATTAAGTGTTGCAAGTGACATTTTCCAGAAAGAAATCGAACGAGTGATCGCGCCAGTAAGATCAATGTCTAACGTCAGTGACGATATCCTCATAGCAACAAAACCAAACGACAGTCATGCAGCACAATTACGAGCGGATTTGCAGTGCTTCAAAGACAATGGCCTAACAATCAAAAAAAGTAAGTGTTCATACAAGAAGTCGTCTCTGAAATACTTGGGACTGATCTTTTCAATGACGGGTCTCGCCAGACAAAATGAAAATAAAAGCAATAGAAGACCTACGCAAAATGCTCCGGAAGTGCGAAGTCTCCTCGGTATGACCACATATTGTGCACGATTCATCCCGCACTACGATTCCATCTCCATGCCTCTGCGAAGGTTGACCAAAAACAACGAAAGTTGGCATTGCACAGATGAAGAAGAGAACTTTCCTGTTACAAATTGTTCTGAGCTTGAAAACCGCAAGCAAAAACACTTATTTTGACAAAAATAAGCATACGGACATAGTTGTCGACGCGTACCCATATGGTTTGGGAAGCATGCTCATCCAACGTGATGCGTCAGATGACGAGAACTTTAGTATTATAGCATTTGCAAGCCGTTCTTTAACAGAAGTTGAATCTCGTTACTCACAAACGGAACATGATGCATTGGGGTGGTATGGTCAGCCGAGCATTCCCACATTTATGTGTATGGTACACATTTCTGCTTAATAATGGACAGTAAACCACTTGTGACAATTTTCAACAGAAGGGGTCAAAAAACAACTGCCCAAATTGAACGCTGGTGGATTTGCTTACATGGATACGATCTTGAGATCATTTACAGGCCAGGATCGGATAATCCAGCTGCTTATCTTTCTCAACAGAAAACAAAGAATGATTTTCAAATATCATCTAGGCTTGCGACCACGGTGGAATCTTACATAAACTTCCTCATGTCAGGAATAGTTATGGATGCTATGGACCTCGATGAATTACGAGAAGCTGTAAAAACAAACAAAGTGCTTCAAACAGTCATGACAGCTATAAGGACAAACAACTGGAACGAAACGCTGAAAGCAGCCAGTCATGAGGAGTGGAAACTGCTTCAGGCATACTACATAAGCAGACAGGAGCTCTCGGTCACAAATGAACTCCTACTACGAGGAAAACACCTAGTGGTCCCAGAGACTTTACAAGTCAGGGTGATAAACATCGCACACAAAGGGCACCATGGACTCGTTAGGACAAAACAACTCATTCATGAAACTCTATGGTTTCCAGGACTTGACAAATTGGTTGACACAAAATTAGAAAATTGTTTACCATGTCAAGCAACATTGGCAGATCCTCACCGAGCGAAACCACCGATCCAACCATCCCAGCTTCTGGACCATCCATGACACGAGGTGAGCGCGGATTTCGGAGGACCATTCTCCAGCGGCAACTATATTTTGGTAGTCATTGACAACTACTCCGTTTGACGAAATAGTCCGTTCGACATCAAACCAAGCAGTCCAACCAAAGCTCATCAAGCTCTTCTCTTCGTATGGAAAGAATCCCGGAAATCTTAAAGACGGACAACGGACCACCATTCAGTTCATCTGAATTCGCTCAGTTCGCCAGACAATTAAGCTTCAAACACCGCAAAGTTACGCCAAGATGGCCTCGAGCAAACGGACTTGCTGAAAGATTCATGCACACAGTAGGGATAACAACCAAGACAGCAGCCCTACGTGGTGAAAATTGGAAGCTGGAACTACCAAGCTACATCTCACGCATTGACTGGTCAAGCTCCGGCAGAAATATTCTTCGGCAGAAGCATCAGAACGAAACTACCATACTCTGTGAAGTAACGACATTCTACGAAGCTCATCGAATACGCTTAATTGAAAAAGCATGCTGCATGTCGGCGAAGGCAAGTGAGCTAATCATGGCAGTAGCTCAAGATTGGTGACACGGTTTTCGCTATAAAATAAAACTAGGACAAAGCTGACGCCAATGTACACACCGCAGCCCTTGCAGATTGTCGCTGTAAAGGGAACCATGATAACTGCAAAAGGGGGAGGAAAGACTGTGGTTAGAAATGCCTCTTTCTTCAAGCAAGTAGTGCCACAGGCAACAACTAGCAAACCATCGAGCACCACTAGTAAAGATGATGACGATGACTTTGCAATGACACTCAACCAGCTACAAGAACTGATGGTGAACAACCATCTCATGCGCATCTCATGCGCCCACCTCGAGCAGTTGACCACCAAGAATGCTCATGACAGAACTTTAGAGTACAAGTGTGTTACGCCTAGGGCATACTTATAATGGCCATGAATCCTTTATGTAAGGTTGGGGGATGTACTGTCTAGCGATTAGATATATGTAAACTATTATGTCGGTGGCACCACTGTTATGAGCACCATCACCAGGAATGATGTAGTCTAGCATAAGGAAACACGTGAATAATTACGATGTACTAAATTGTGTATTTATTAATACAAACAAACTATACACACGCTTACCAATCATTTTCGTAAGGATTACACTTTGCCTAACATGTGTTTAATATACAATGGTTATCACAGTTTGCTGGATAAAAATTGCCCTAGTTTTTGTTCTGATATTCGCTAGGCTTTTTTTTTTATTTTTAAAGGGTAAACTTGCCTTAAACTTATATTTAGTACGTACTGGTTTGTTACCTTCTCAAAATTATGTTTATGAGCCTTGGCTCCGTATTTCCGGAAAATTTTTTATGGGTTATATATGCCCTTCTAGGCTATTGAATCATAATATACATCAGTTTTTATGACGCTTGCGTCAATATGGTTATCAGGTTATACTTGCCCTATATGTTTTTCTTATTTCCTTTATTCCAAATTCGGTACTGTGTTACACTTGCTCTGCATATACGGCTGTACTGATTTAACATACTGGTTTATATTTATTGTCTATGTAGTGGTTACATATTTAGTTAACATGTACAGCTTCGACGTATTAGTTTACGGATTTATCTTACGTGTACGGCTTGATCATATTGGTTTACATTTTTATATGCATGTACAATTTGACGTGTAGGTAACTGGTTTGTTTTTCATGTACAGATGAACGTACTGGTTACTGGTACGACTTACATGTACGGCTAAAAGTATTGGTTACTAATATATCTTACATGTACGGCTAAACATAGGGGTTTACTGATTTTTTCTTGTACAGCCAAATGTATTGGTAACCGATTTGCTTATCTTGTACGGCTAACGTATTGGTTACTGTTATGTCTTACATAACAGCAAGAACCCCCACCTCTATAAATTCTTGATAACAGTAACCAAATAACGGCTGAACCTATTGGTTATAAACATGTCTCACATGTTAAACGTGTGGGTATTAAATATGTCTTACATGTAAGGATAAATGTATGGGTTACTAGGAAACAGGCTTTGGGCCTATTGTAGGCGGAGCGAAGAAAAATTTATTTTAAATTTGTATTTCCTCTCATTATAATGGCTGTGCAATGTTTGCTAATGGTCCTTAAAAAGCTGGGGGCAATATTCATTCGGCTACAGTTGAGCTGAAGCTTTTTGCTGGTGTTTTTTACATTTTAGCTAGGCTACGTTTCATATTAATTTTAAGATACTTTCGTTTGCACCCATATTTAGTATCCGTTTCGTTATTTGCAGCCTCTTTGCGCCGTCGCCGCCGTTGTAAAATACAACGTTAGCCGCCGTGGTTAAGCTGACAAAGAACGTGCCACCGTCAATAATGCTTACATTGTTTATATTTATTGCAGAGTATCTTTCCTAGATTTAAAATATTAACAATAAAGCATTTAATTGCAAGCTAAACAATCACCAGTAACAATAGTACTTCACAACAATCAAAAGATTCGAAACATCCGCGGCTCTCTACGCTGCCTTCTACGACAATGTTGAAGCGCACACCTCTGGCACGTACTGCAACACCAAACGCTATTTTTTTCTTGTAATTGGAATTATTACAATTGTTGATCAGCCGGTGTTAGCTTGGCTGTGAACATAGAATTTAAATAATTCTAGATCCTAATTTTAAGCCAAATTGTTAGTCCCGTTTTAGTTTCGTAAGCGACAACAGTAGAGAAATTAGGCCTATCGGGTTCGATGTTAGGCCTATTTATTATGGCAACATGGGATGGAGAGTGTAGTTTCCATAGCAATCTAGAAATCTTGAAATTACAATACGAAGCCAAATTATTGTTCTGTGTTGTGATTTAAATACGTGGTCTGCTGTGTCTGTCGTATTATATGAACGGTTTCCTCCTGCAGTGGCGATTTGATGTTTCAAATTTGAGATTCCCGTTGATAGCGTCAACGCCACTTTGGTTGCCATGTTGGCTGAATTCCTGCAAGCATTCTTTTTTACATGAAACGAATGTGAGTCATTAACGAATCCTTCTGGTTTGTTTCCATTTGCTTGTCTTCCTCTAGTGGTTAAAGTGTTATGATCAAATGTTATTATTTCGTTGAGTTATGTCAAAAAGAGATTGTTAACTGTAAGGAAGCTACGATGATTTATTTTGGCTTTTTTTTTTAAAGTTCACTTGATTACCAACAGCACAGTGTATGCTTCGTCGGAATTCCTTAACTATTCACGATTCCAAATTTACAATGGTGAGTGTTAGAAATAAATTCGAAAATTTGTTATTTCTCCCGTAATAATTGTTCGATTTACGTCAAATTTTGCTCAGCAATACTGTTTGGGGTATCAAGCGTTGTACCAAATTTCATTCCAATCCTATCTTTCGTTTGGGCTCCACCCAGACTAAAAATGTGCAACCAACAGACCAACGGACCAACGGACCAACCAACCAACATTTTGCAATTTGGTGTCTGTTATAGGCTATGCTTCGCTCGCTCGCTCCGCCAATAAATGTGTCTAACATGTACGGCTAAACGTACGAGTTATAAATGTGTCTTACACGTACGGCTGATCGTATGGGATATTGATGTTCATGGGAAAATGTCTTATATCGTTATTGATTCATTGAATTTTGCGAGTGATTATCATGCTCGACTCAAAATCATATCTGTTGCTCTTAAAGGATGATATATACTTCTAGTGAAGACCATTTACATTGCTTGCTAAGACTCTTATATTTTTTCATTCGCAAGATACACTATAATTATTCGCTTACAAAATACGCTATACGCAAGGTACTATATATTCTACTAGACCAAAAGTATAGTATAGCTAGCTATACTTATTAATAACGCTACAGTGAACTGACCTTATTTACTCGATTTTACGATCTTTGTCACTGGCTTGGTTAGCCAACCTACGCAACATGTGTTTGACCGTCGCCAATGTCTATATACAAAGCCTTTCATTCTAACACTCCCCGCAGTACAAAAAGTGGGTTGACGAAAAGTACACGAGCGCTCAACTATGCAGCGTCTTTACGTTAAGAGATTGTGATGTTGCGTGATGAAAGACGGTGACCAGTGACGATTTATGAATCCTGATGACGAATCCATTCAGAAACTATAATGAACTTGAATCTAGATAGCCCACTTCTTCACTTAAAGACTTAATCATGTCGATCCAGGAGATACTAGTCAATCAAATGTTGTCAATCAAACACTGCATCATCTACAGAAACTAAGCCAAGAAATTGGACCTTGTTTGGTCTGCTTTCTAAAATACTTTTACATAGTAATATAAAACAAAGAAACACCTATGAAATTTTACCAGATGAATGGATGAAATTCATTCATTTGGAATAGAGAAACCAACTGGGGCCCGGAGGCAGTAGCTCAGTGGAGGGCCCACTTGCATAAAGACACATTCAGTTTTTTCCACACAAGGCTTGGGACCAGTGGAGAGCCCCTTCCAAGCACCGACTGGCACTCCGGGAAATCTGAAATTTTTCGGTAAGCTACTTCGGTCAGTCCCTTCCCGCAATTCCTCCCCCTCCTCCCCCAAAAAAGTATAAATCTTTTTATAACAACGTAGACGCCATCTACAAACTTTATTACTAATCACTTGTGTAAGGAAAAGCTTGGTGAAATTGGCCACAATGATCTCATTATATATGCAGTAGCAGAGTCTCGATATTAATACATGAAGAAACTTCCTATTTAAAGTAGCCAGTGTAAAAGATTCGAAAAATAGCTATACACTGAACAAATTTCTTTGTTGGCAGTTTGCAACCATTTTTTTTGTGTGTCTATGGAATTAGCACAATTTTATCCGCTAACAGTTGATAACAATTTTACATAGGATGGGTGTAGGAAGAGGTGGTAAGGCCGCATTGTAGTTGGCCCTCCTCTGAGTGATTTCCCGGGAGAAATTCAGTTCTCAGTCCATGCCTGCCCCCTTTATAAAAGAATGCAGTTTTTGTCACACAAGGTGGAGAGCCCAGTAGAGTGCCTCCTCCCCCCCCCCACAATAAAATAACAGCAATAAAATAACAACAATAGATAACAACAACAATAAAGACATAACTTAACAGAATTACAGCCATAACTTTAAAAAAATCACAAAAGACACTTCTTTTTGAAAAATTGTTAAGCCTTGAAATTGTTGGTTGCTTCCTCTGCCTATGAAGCCATGATGCCACTAGACGTAACATAACTCACTCCCTCACTCCCTCTAACCTCCCCCCCCCGGGGGGGGGCATAAAAATAGAAAGCAATGACTAAATGACCCAGTGCAACCAGTGCTAGTAGGGCCAATGTTGAGGGCAGTGACATTGTAGAGCCAATGTAGCTAAAAATGACAGATCCAACATTTTTTTGGAGAAAGGACCGGGTTTTAATGGTTTGCTTAGGGGGGAGATCATAAATGTAGTGGTGGCTCTGAGATCTGTGAGAATGGGGCCTTTTCTCTTGCTGCCGAAAATCCTAGTAGAAAGTGGATTTCTCTGTGCAGCTCAGACTTAATTTGATTTCGATCCTAACATGAAGGCCCAAAGGGTCACCATTTCCCCAACACATCCCCTCTGTGCATCACTTGTGAGGTGAGAAAGGGTTATGAAATGAGTTATCTGCATTAGTGTTTAAGACATGGGCATGGAATTTGTGTTGCTGCCTGAGAGTTTCTTTTTTCTAGATTTTTTATATTTACGTTTTTTTTTTATTTTCTTAAAAAGACTAAAATTCTGAAAAACTCAAAGTAGCCATATTTCTTCAGACATTCACTTGAGGCATAAGTCTACGTTTGCATTGTTCTGTAATGGGACAGAATTCCTGCATTACTCACTCCAGGACAATGTAGTTCAAACACCTCTCAAGGCGGTGAACATATTTCAGTGGGCTTTTGCATGATAGACTGGTAGATTACGTGAAATGACGAGTCCATAATGCAAATTGAAACAAAAAACTTCTGCTGGTGCTCAACGTTGGAACCTGCAAAAAACTCTTTTTATACCAATGGAGAGGCTTTATTTATAGATGTTGGCGATGGTTCAACATTCGTGTTTTTATTATTTTGTGCTGAAACGGCTTCAGGAATCATACAGTGCTTAGAGCTTACTCCATGGAGTGGTAAAGCCTTACAGTTTCAGTGTTATTAATAAGTTTTAATGTCATGTCATCCAATTAGAAAATTGGACTAACAAAATTTCAAATCTGAATTCTGAACCGAGTTTAGCAACTTGTGTAGCTACACTCGGGAATGGTTGTCCAGCTTCAAAATGCTGGTAATCAACCAATGTCGAAAACATTATTAGGCCTATAACTTTTTGTTAAATTGACAGACGTAGGAGACCCTGTCCATTTAGCGTGGATGACTCAAATTTTCTTAATTATTACTATTAGTTTTGAACCACAATTCTGTATTTAACATGTTTCTCGCTCTAGTGTAGCGGAATTTGTGCACGAAACTCGTGCTTTCATAGAAATAAAATACATAGATTGGGTACATAATTTTTACGGTAAGCATATATTAAGGTTTGCAGGGTTGTTCATCTGTAGCCGTGATTTCGGCAAGCAAGATCATCCGACGAGCATTTATACAGTTTTTCTTTCAAGATATCAGCAGTAAGTTAGGTATAACTTCATGCCGTTTGCAGAAAACGATGTTGAGCTTGACATTATTCATCCGTATAAATGCTTTAAATGATTCGATGATGATTTTCTACTGTTTTTGCTCCAGGAACTACAAATATCATATTAGTATGGTTTTTCTCCAATGTCGAACTGTGCATACACCATGACTACGTAATGTACGCTTGATCGAGGCTGCGTTTTAGATTGATTTTGAGAGAACATGGATTTGTCCTAGAACATGTAAAATGACCATGGGTTGGTCTCAGTTTATGTTTATCCACGTATTTATGCTGCTCATAACGTATTCGCTTCAGCATGAGCTCAGACGTGCGTGGAATGCAATGTTTAAGCTTCACAGATTTCTTCTTATAATTATTGAGAAAAGGTTGCGAATGCTCTCACTGGATGTCGCCAGTGACTGGGGTAGTACTGGGTGGTTGTATTTTAGCAGCGTGGATTGCTCGGGTCTTCATGTAATTGTGTAATAAAATCATGCAATTTATGTTCGGCTTCATTTAAACTGCCATTCCTAAGTTTTGATAATTCTAGGTCGTCTGGCATGTTAAAAGGCTGAATCACATTTCGTTACTGCAGGAAAAGTGGTCTACAATGATTCACATGAATTCGCAGTATTTTAAATGCATCCAAATAGTGAACTACTTTTAAAATTATGGGGTTTATAAATTCTGCTATTCTGTAAGGCCCACATCAAACATTTTGCAATTTATTGGAAATTTTGTGAATTTTGTGAATGATTTATGAATGATTTAATTAATATGTCATAATCTGTCAAAAATCTGTAAGGGCCTGCTGATTTATTATAGAAATTCTGATCTTTCTGAATCTCAATGGTGTTTTGCTTGTTTACAACTTCAAATGCATGTTGGAGTCTAGTTTCCAATTTGACGATACTTTCGTTACCATTATAAATTTTCCTTAAAGATTAAAAAACAAGGGAGCTTGGTATTTTGTACTCTATGATGTAGGATATAAGGTGAAATGAATGTTGCAATGGTGTGGAATTCAGAGCTATAGTCGCTGCTCACAATCCGTCATCCCAAACATGGGGGTTGTCTGTTACAATATTTCTTACGATCCGATTTAGTCCATGTAGAACCATTAGTTTATTATGTAAAGACATGCCTTAGTTGTCTGCAGTGCAATCGGCCTAACAAACCTTATAAGGCAACCTTGAGACCATACAAGCCACTGCAAAGAGCACGTGAAAGTTGGTCAATGGATTTGATTGGAAAATTAAACACTAGCAGATGAAATAACGTTTACATCATGACGCTAGTCGACGATTTCTCAGGTTTCGTGATTGCGTTCAGCACCCCAATAAAACCAACTGAATTGACCATTGCATGAAAATTGTACACGAAGCTTTTCGCATGATTTAGTCCATGTTAAACCATAAGAAACGATATGGGGAAAGAATTCACTAGCGAAGTATGTGCAGCATTGAAAACTTTATTCAATGTAAAGCAAGTAAATTTTGCCCCAAACACCTCTTGGGTAGAAGGTGGCATACCCAAGAGGTGTTTGGAGCAAAATTGTGGCAAATTATGCAAACTGTGGGTGCTATTACTGAAGCAATCAGTGGTATAGGAATTTACCATGCTTTCTGGTTATTAGGTTAAGATTTTTATTGTTTCTCCTGATGAGATTAAATGAGCTTTTCTCTCATTGGACACTGAAGTGCAACTAAATTTTACTGTACTGTCTTTGCCTATCAATTCTAGTATGATCGGGTTGTTTGTTTTGACTTTTGAAAATTCCGAGTGGATGTTAGTGGAGTCTATTCCATGTTCAAAAAGTGTGAGAATCTCTGAATTACATTCAGTTTATAAGCTGTATTTATTTCGTCCAATATTTTCGTTAAAGTATGCTGCAATTCGGTACTCAATTCCACCAGTGGTGCTATGTACTTATCCGGAACTGAACCGAAATACGATGCTAATCTAGACAATATCAAAATTTGGTCGCTTAAAGCTAAGTTCTGCTGATACCAATATATTTTCTAGTGCAAATCAAGAAGTAGCCTGCTGCATCGATTGCTGAGTGTATGCTTTTATTTTTAAATAAAATATTCGTCTCCGTTTTAGGCGTGAGTGGTTATGTTAAGGTATTGTCAGCATTTTTGATATTTGTAGTACAAGTAAGAATACTGTCGACCTCTGAATATCCGGCAAGCTCAAAGTACCTGCTATGCTTTGAACTATCAACTAGTTGTTTGATTGCTGAGCGTTATTTTGCTGCGAGCTTTGCGAATTACTAAACCACACACCACGGCTGTTTGCCGTGACGCGCGTGTCACAAGACAGGGCTAGTCCACTCAGAGTGCCAAAGCTCAGCAGTTTTCGTTCGTCAGTGGCTAGCTCATGATTACATCATGGCAAACATCTGTGGCTGGTGGTTTAGGCTGTGTAAAATTTGCGTATCGGTTGCCGCCTTTATATCTATAACGCTGCTGACTGTACTGCCTTAAATTCAGCTGTGAATTGTTCCTGTATTTTCCGTTGTTATACCGCGTTCTCTTGTTTCTTGTATTTTGCCTTCATGGGATTGGTTTTCCTTCGACTTCTAACTTTCTAGCGTTAATACTTCGGACGGATTCTAGTCTGTTGACTGGTATTCTGAAGTCTTTATTGATGAGTGGTCGGCCGAAACAGCGAAAACAGGTTTGAGTTTCCTCGTTTTTAGTGCTAACTGTTCTAACTCTAGCTTTGTTTACTGCTTCCTTTAATTTTAAAGTTTTAAGTTCTTTCATTTTTCGTTCGAGATCCTGCAAACCTCGTGCTAACTCGCTTGATGCAACTGTCGTATTTTCGCTGAGTGGAGAAAATGTTTTGGCTACATTTGAGCTGTGTATGTGATGTACTATGCTCAAAACTTCTAACTTTAATTTGCTTGGCGGTTAGTTTCTTGTGCCAGCAGTGATTGTTAAGCCGCCAACAATGAAATTTATGGCCAGGAGGTCGTAGTCGATATTCCTTAGACAAAGCCATTGTTACAAAAAGAATAATAAAAAAGAAACCTGGCAAAAGTGCTTATACCGCACGCATATGGTCCTCGTCGTGGATTTTGAATAATGAACCATTGTTACAAACCCATTGTTGGCAGAACCCACTTGTGAGAAAGACATTTTTGCAAGTTTAGTCAAAGCTTTGTTTATTGCTTGATTGGCGCTCGTTTTACAGGGGTAATTTCTCTCCCCCTTCCCCTTCGACATAATTTGGTAAAAGGATTCTTGCCCACTCCAGCTGCAATTTGGGGTCAACAGCAGTTCAGATGTTAATTTTGTTAGTCAAGCCTATCATTGGTAATACTCTTAATTATGCAAAAATGAATTAATCAGAAACTAATTTTGAATTTTTAGGAAAACGAGCACTGGCAATGTTGCCAAGAAATATTTTCTTTTTTCATTCGGTATCTAATTTCCCATTCGTCAATACCCTAGTGGGAACTCAAAAAATGAATTTTTATTCCCTTTTTTTAATATTAAATTCAAAGGGCGACGGATATAGATTCTCGAACTGTTTTGTTTTATTATCATTGTGATTACATCTACAGGCAGTTTTTTTTGGGCTGATTGTTTTATGCTGCATTTCATTTAAATCATTACGATTGTATTCTTCGACTGCATACAAAGTACTGAGATTGTCATAAGTTTTATTAAAGTTTATAAAAATGACTGCCTTACTTACACTAACAATAAATTATAAAACAAAAACGAACTCGTTTGATGGTTAAATTAAGGGTTAACTGATCCGAAGTCAAAACAGCAAAGGGACACAAATAAACTTTTCTGTAAAGTTTCCGATAATGCATTGTTGCTGTACTGTGTCCACGTAAAGCTTTACTGTTGTATTCAAATGTTTTTAACATTTTTACACACGATAGATCAGCTAATAATTGGTGCAGTCTACTTGACTAAACAACATTGCTGGAAATATTAAAAAAACTAATCGTCTTAGTGTGCTTAGCACAGCTCTATAGGTAATTCGGGGTTCGTGGGAGTTCTTGAAAACCTGAAAACGTCCTAGAAAGTAATCATGAAATTCCTTACCAGGAAAAAATGCTTAAAATCTTTAAAATGATGTATCATCAGTAAGGTGATTAACGGAAAGTAGACGAAGTGGCTGAAGAACACAGAAAAATTTAGCCAAAGTAGTCGAGTGTGTAGCCTTATATATTCTGTCTTTGTTTGGGCATTAAAAGTTTTGAATTTTTGGCTATGGCTTTAATTGTATTTACGTGTATAATGGTTGTATTCATCACGAACATTGTGCGCCACCAAAAACCTTCGACACCAGCTTCTTTTATGTGCTAGCTTGATGTGTAACGTGATGGATTCATTCAAATGTTTGGCAAATTTATCATTGGCTTATATACTTCAAGAAAAGAAGTGCTGCCCACACATAAAATATGCTTTCCTAGAAACTACTTTCTTTTTTTTTAAATAGTTTAACTGAAGCCCTTTGTTTTCCTGTACTGCTATTAAGTCTTACTACGCAATAAAAAAAACTAATACAGCGTGATTTAAATAAGAAATTGCCATGTGAACAGTTGGTACCCTCGATTGATAAATTTTCGATGACAGACATGGCATCTTCGTCAGATCACTGCGCACTAAAGCAAGTATTATAGTAGACGAAAATAAGTTTAGAATGCTAAGGCTATACCTGAACTCTCATAGCAGGGCCCCAAATCGGCCAACTATGGTAATATTGTGGTGTTATATTGTCCCCATTGTTATGCCACACGAACGGGTGGGCTGTGGGAGGGAATAGATGCTTCCAATTTAAAGTGTGGGCTTGAGTAGGTGATGAGCTCCCCCCCCCCCCCTTCGACCTCAACACTCAAATCACCACCAGAAAATAAAACAATGGGAGGCTAAATTTGAAATCAAATGAATAAATTTAACTTTCATTTATTTTATTTTTCATAAGTTAACTTTTAATTTCATTTAAATAAAATAAAAATAACTAACACCGGACAATAGTATGTCAACCACACGTGTAAGAGGTGCTAATTGTAATCATAGATAAACCCAAGATATGGGTTCAAGTAGGCCTACTGAATTTGTTTGTTGGGAGGGAATACGAATGACCGAGAGACAGTTTTAATACCAACAAAAGGAAAAGTAATACAGATTTTATGCAGTCCGCAAAAACTATGCAAAACTAAACTAGTTAAAGATTTTCGCCAAGCTTTTCGGCCGTGTGAAGTCTTGATATAAAACGCCAAGCTCTTTCGCCACGCTAATCCAACCGAGTAATAGTTCGAAGGTTAAATGAAATATATGAAAATTGCTTACAGCACAATTTTCAATTAGTTCATTTAACGTTTGAAGTCTTAGTCGGTGGGATTAGCTTGTCGAAAGAGCTTGGCATTTGATATCACGACTTCACACGGCCGAAAATCTTGGCGGGAATCCTTAAGTTTTGTTTTGGGGTAAATATCAGATGTTTTTGGTCTAAATTGATTTAACATATAAAAAAAAAATCAATTTGAGATGGAAACACCAATCTAATTTTCTGGTCTATTTCTGTTTTTTTTTTTTTTTTGTAGTTGGCTTTCGTTACATTTTGAAAACAGCAGTTACCCTATTTCAAATTATCAGTATTTCTTAGTAGTACTGCAGTATCCCCTTGCAAATGTATGAATTCATTTAATGTTCAGTTTACTCGAGATAGCTTTCTTTAATGCTTTGTATCTTTATCAATTACAGTTTGCTGGAAACAAACACTTGAACTTCAGTCTACGGCTTGCAGCTGGCGTTTGCTGATTGGCATTGTTGCATAATAACAATATTTAAAACAATGTAAAACAATCATTCTAGTCGTTCAGAGCTCCCTAACCCCTGAACCACTTGATTAATTAGAAAGGTCCATGTGGAAAGGGCACATCTACAGAGCAATATCTTATAAAATGAGTAAATAATTAGCTTTATTCACCGCATGAAGGAATTTATTTTTGTGAAACAAAAATATCGTTAGCCAGTAACTAGTAACTAGTAATTAGGCAAATTTCGACGTTATTCACGTCGTTTTTTCGACAAGAAAACGGTAAGCTGTGTCACTAACAGTGACTTTTATGTTGACAGGCGACCAAAGTCTCCTGATCAAACAAGTTTCAGCATTTTCTGTTGCGTTGTTTATTATCCTCAGATGACTGAAAACAGCCAAACTACCTTAGCTGTAAAGACACAACGTGTCTAGTGGTCGTCATGCTCATATATAAATATTTTTTTATTTGGATGTTATCGTTTATCTTGGCAGGCAACACAATAGCGTGTGTCTTGATTTGTTTGAGGGTTGGGGGAGCATAATGTTGCTACTCACACCTCATTTGCAGAACTTGACTGAATTCGTGGGAAAAGTACACTTGTATGTTGTGCTAACTTTAGTTTGTCTTTCCTAATACTTAATTCTTATTTTAATGCCGCACGTATTAACAAATTCCAGTTACGTTAAACAAGCAAACTCCCGTTATCAGTAAATAAACACTTGTCTTCTTAGCTGCAGCATCGTTTCTCTTCAAATTTCCGGAAGTAGACGCCAGTTTTAGTACGAGGTGAAGTGTGTAAGAAGAGGCACAAACGTGAAAATATAAAATAGTAGACCAGCCAACATTACAGCTTGAATTTGCATTGTTAGAAGAAGAGTAGGCTATACAGCAACAACTAAATTGTCCTTCTTGTCGTCGTGTGGTATTTAACCCTGCTTTGTTTTGTGATCCCTAAAAACTAAAACTAAAAAAAAAACAGAGCAACACCGAAACAAGCCATTATTACAACCACATTGTTTATGTTGATGTCGTCAGCATTTTGGCCGGCTGCTGATTGATTGATTGATTATTTTATTGAGCTTATAGGGCTACATACCATTCGCTCACATACTAAACTTACTAACTTAACCTTCCATAACACTAAACCAAATACCCAACAGAAGGCCACACAACATCGACAACGACCACGGCCTGCTGCTTATAGCGAGGTAACAATGGCATTTAAACAATGCATTTTTCCCCACTCATCGATTTCTTAAGTCTTGTTTAACAATCACAGATGTAGCAACGGAATCATCACCCTGCAAATTAAAGTTAGAAGTTTTGAGCATAGTACCTAGCTGCGCTCTCTCAATTCTGTTTTTCATTTCAACGTTTGGTATAACATTTCTTACCAAGTTTTCGGACGAATGGTCGCTCAATGATTTTCCAAAATAGCTGACTGAAAAGTGCAACGTAAACCTTCGTTTCTAGATCTTTCTTTTATCATTCCTTCTAATCTGCTACTTCGGATTTTATCATCCAGATCTCTGCTGCCATAATTTCTAATCTACCGCAAAAGGTTCTATATCTTGACCTTTGTGCATTTTAGCTCTTGTGTAATTTGTACAAGTTACTTCCTATCCACCTGGTCCAAATCTTTCAACTAGTGCAGCTTTAATTGATCCCCAGTTTTACTGGTTTGTTACAGATAGCGTGTTGCTATGAATGTAGCTGCTTTGCCAATGCATTTATTTGTCATTGCGGCTATTAATTCACTATCTGGCAAAGTAAGATAAATTTTTCTTAAATTGTCTGTTAAAAGAGGACACATGAAAAAAATTACTACCTACTCCTGAAAAGGCTGTCAAACTCTTTTTAGCAGATCGGAAGTCATCCCACATTTACACGTTATTTTTGCAAAAATTTTGACGATCATTATCAGGCTGTGTTGGTCTTAAATTATACTATTTCTTTCAAAGTTTCAGCGTGACTATTGTTTGCCTGTTGACGGCATCCAGAAATAATACTATACAAATCACTTCATCCTGAAGGGGTTGGGCTTTCCCTGACAATACGTATTTGTCAAGGAGGGGTGGAAGAATTAATTTGCTGTACAAATTCCTGGTCTAAAGCAATGCGTATGTTTAAGTTGCAAGAGCGTGCACTTGTTTCGTGTCAGCTATCATTTTGCCTGTCTAAACTGTGCTGTCTGTCAATTGAGTGTTGGCTCGTGTTACGTGGTAAACTATTTCTAGAATAATAATACGTGATCATTTCTATCAATGCTACGTGAATGACTACGCAAAGTACTGCGCGACCGACTTCTTGAATGAGTGATAGATTGTGTACAGGAATTATTACAAGGTAAGCTACTAGGCCTACAGTGCGAAGCCGTGTTTCTACTGCGTGAACAGGCTCGATTGGCTGCCGTGGTTTGTGCAGCAGTGGGCAGCACTCAAATTCTTCTTCGTCCTTGCCCAACTAAACACTCGTTTGCTATTTGTGCGTTTATCACACCGTTCATATTTTCTAACAGACGTTTGGTTTTCCTAAGAGCTCTACCGCTAGTTGACCATATTATCCTTGCCCTTTTAACAGGGATTCTGTTTAAATCTCTCCCGAGAACAGTTTTTCTAGTTTTAGCCATAATTCGGCCCGAAAATCGTGTTGCCTTCAAAGCTAAACGTGTGGATTTCATGTAGGTTAGCCTACGTCTTTTTACAAATTTCGTGTTTACTGTATTGGTTATAACTCCGATTTACATTTGATTCCCATCAAAACTTATCAAAAATTGGAGTTAGATGTAAGTTAGCGAAATTTATTCCAGCCCTATCACGAATTTAGCTATGATTCTCGATGGTGAAAGAGGTTTTCGCTTTTTTACGAGATTAACTCCAAACTTTTTATCAATTTACTGTTTTTTTGACTCGAACTCTCTCCTTGCTCTATTGATATGTGATCTATGCTGCTTATTTCTGTTCAAAGGGTGCGGGCATTATGAAGGATCATAATTCTGACACCATTGTAAATCTATCGTAAAGCAGCTATACTGCATTTACTGAGGATTTATGTTGTGCAAGTTCTAGCTCTACCTGCCAGCTTAACATGTATCTAATTGCTGCGTTTACTTAGGATTCTACCTACCAGCTTAACATGTATCTAACAACTGCAGCTTTACAATAGTCACAAAAAGCATGCAAGTAAGGGACACCACAGAAGATTTATATGCTGAACGAACATATTTTTTATTTATTTATTTTTTTTTTTAATATTTTTATTCAAAGTCAAATCGGTTAGTGTTGGTGGGGTTTTAGCAAACTCCCTCTTAAATCCCAATTTAAGCACTATTAACTTAATGGGCTGGGGCTCTACACTACTGGTGATGCTCTGACTATTATGAGTTATATCAATGTTCAGTTCTACTTAACTTCTGCATCAAGGTTCCTAGGTGAGGGATGCTCCGTGTAAGTGTATGGTAGCCTCTCGGTGTCAGAATTGGAATCCAACTTATGTTGGGGGTTTGCTCATTTATTTACCATTTGACTCAACGCAAGAAAAGCATTGAAAGGGCCATTCAAAATAAAACAAAAAAGTAAACCATAAGGGTACATATTAAAAAGAATAAGAACAATACAGAAAGGTAAAACACTAAAGCAACACATTAACCAGAGTGAGAGCAGAGAGCATCTTTCCTCAGCCCCCTACAACCCCTTCTGAAGCCAGCAATACTGGAGGCATTGAAAATGGATTGATCCAAAAGATTCCACTCTCTCACCATACGGGGAAAAAAAGAGTCACCAAAATAATCCCTGGTACAGTCAAAGCATCGAATCTTGTGGGTATGATTATTCTTTCCATAATAATAAGGCTGTTTCAGACAAAATGACTTATCTACAATGGTTTCATTATTGTAAATTTTATATAAAGGTTCCAGTTCACGTCTTCTGATTTGAAGGGTGGGCCATTTAAGTTTTCAAATCATGCCAGTTACGCAAGAATCACTTGTGAAGTTTCCAGTAACAACCCTTGCACTTCTTTGCTGCACCCTTTCAATTCTGGAAGCGTTGCACTCACTGTCATTGTCCCATGCACAGCTAGCATACTCTAACACAGGTCACACCAAGGTTTTGTATGCTAGATCTCTCAGCACACCGGAAGAGTGATGCAATTTCCTATGTATAAAGTTTGCAGTTGCTGAGCTTTTGTTCACAATATAAGAAATATGCTCACCCCAGTTTAGGTTTGAATCAAGATACACACCTAAACATTTTGAGGAGCTAACACGATTGATGGTTGTGTCGGACATCGCATAATTATAACTACTAATATTGTCAGCAGTCTTCCTCGTGAAAGAAATAACTGCTGATTTCTTAGGTTGGATGTTCATTTCCCATGTTTCACACCACTGAGCAACTTCATCCAGATCATGCCGCAGTATTCTATGATCTTCCATAGTATTAATTTCACGAAGAATATTACAGTCATCAGCCAGTAAATATGGTGTCGACTTAACTTTGTCCACGATGTCCTTAACATACATTAAAAATAGGCATGGACCACTTACAGTACCCTGGGGTACACCTGACACAACGTCAACAGCTTCTGACTTCTCACCACCAAGAACAACACACTGTGTTCTTCCAACCAAAAATTGTTCATACCACTTAGAACTTGTCTAGATAAACCGTACGCTTTCATTTTGTGGAGCAGAAATCCGTGTAGCACTTTGTCAAATGCCTTCTCGAGGTCCAGTTGACACCAGTCCACCTGTTTGGTTTTCTCCATGCCTGCCAACACACTGTGTACCATCTCCACCAGCATGATCTCACATGAAGAATCAGCCCTAAAACCAAACTGTTTATTGTAGATCAAGTGGTTAATCTCGAGATGCTTATAAACATTACTGATAATTATGTGTTCTGAAAGTTTGCAGATAATACTGGTTAACGAGATTGGACTGTAATTTTCTACTTTAGACTTACAGCCTTTTTTGTAAAGTGGAACGATATTGGCGCGTTTCCAGTCAGCTGGAAGTAGGCCAGCAGCGAGGGACTAATTAAAAAGCTTCGTCAGGTAAGGTGAGATTACTGCCCTCGTTTCTTTCAGCACTTTAGCATAGATTCTGTCAGGGCCACAGGCTTTATTACTGCTCACTTTGTCACTGAGCTTTGCAACATCCTCAATTGTCACCTCAATGTCATCCATCACTGTTTCAGTTCTAGCAGGAAAGTCTGGTAAAACAGTGGTCACAGAGGTATTGAAAACAGAAAAATTGACGAATAAGGATGTTGGCCATTTCATCGGTATCGGAGGTATTTGAATTTCTTTCGATCTTTAACGATTGAATTGAAACTTCCTTCTTTTTCCCCTCGATCCGATTTCCCTCGTTATGTTGTTTCCTTCTTGTAGTTTTGGTACTTCGCCACTCCAATATCTTCCTTTGCATCTTTTGCTAATTTTCGTTGTTTCCTCAATCTGTTTTTAATCTTAGGGGTAATCCAGAGCTTGTTGGTATTATTGGCTAGTTTGGTTGGGATATGATTGTCCATCAGGTTGGACATAATTACCACAAATTTCTCCCAATAAGTGTTGATATCACTCGTAAAGTCATTTGCAAATGAAACTGACGAAGTTCTTGTAGATAAGAACTCTTCTCTTTGGTGTGAAGTATTTGTAGACCCTGGCCAAACAACACCAACAATCTCATGGTCACTAACCCCTTCAAAAGTGTAAACATTGGTAAGGATAACATTTGAATTAGTGAAAACTAAGTCAAGTGTTGATGGGCTAGTTGAAAGACAGGTAATTTGGTGAACATTTTGATGCAGGCCGTGTTCAAACATAATGTCAAACAAGATGTCGTGATTTTTGTTCGTATCAGTCTCAGTCCATGTTCCATCTTCATGCCACTTCATACCTGGAAGATTAAAGTCTCCAGTAAGGATGAGTTTGCAATTCTTCTTAAGAGCCAGATTAGTTAACTGGGTAGTGACTCCAGGTAGGCACTTTTCTTCATTACGATGAGGTCTATAGACACAGCCAATAACATACTCGTTACCATTGATGTTCATACCACACCAGCAGGATTCAATTCCAGCGTCCACAACATCAAGTTTATAGTGATTCATTGTATTTTTCACTGCTATAAGGACACAACGACCGCCGCTCTCCCTGTGCCAAGTGCAGCAATCGTATTCTACAGGTAAAAACTCACTTGGGCAAATACTGCTGTCGAGCCAAGTCTCCGTAATGTAAATAATGTGAGGATCAGCATCATTTATGACTTGAAGTAAGTTCACCTCCTTATTTTTAACACTTCTAGCAATAACCAGAATAAGAGTTATACTTTCATGTGGAAGTCATGCATGTGCAGGAGTCTTGTCATCTTTTCCTCTTCTATGAGACATTTTCTCCTAATGTGTTTTTCCTTTTGTCTGGAGTCCTGTCATAGGAAAGTCCAACCTGTTTGCTACCATCAAGCACATATCTTTTGAGTTTAAAAGCTGAAGACATGACAAGGTCTCCATCAGTGTGATTTCTCAATTTTAACAGGATTGGTCTAGTAATGCCTTTCTACATACCTAACCTTATGTAGGGTTCAACTCCAATTCTATCCATTAATTCGCTAACAGCTTCAGCATCGCGCTGTGTTTTCTCACATCCTTCCCCTTGACTGTCGCATTCTGGAACGTTATAAACACTAAGGTTTCGTTTCTGACGCTTCCTATCCTCCATTTCCTTGCTCACTATACTGGTACACACACTTGCAGTCATTAATGTGTGAAACTGTGAGTGCGGTTAGTGTGTGCCTGGCGTATGACTGACTAGTAGCAGAAGCAGTATCAGTAGCAGAAGCGGTATAAATCTCACAGGGCTAACTGATCCTATACTAAGGTTTGAATAAAAGTGTCTGGGCTTGTCCCTGCTGGGCTGGTTGGAACTGAATCTAACCGGTGTGAACAGGTGGGACCTGAGCTAGTCTGGGACCACTGAGTTATAGGTCGGGTCTGGAAAGCTCATGACTTGGCTTCTGGCTAAAGTGCACGACTAAACTGGGAGTTTAAGCTAGGTGCGCTTGTTATAATGTACGCCTTATGAGTAAATCATGTTAATTAATTAGTCTAATGACCGAATGGACGAGGCTGTTAATCAATGATAGGCTTTGATTACTTGATAATAATATTGCCCAGATAGTATATCGTGCAAATTTTGTACCGATTCGATAGCGATATATAGGTGGGTTAAGGCTAATTAACCTAAATGAAACCATTTACACACCAACTAGCAACACCACTGTAAAAAAAAACTTGCAAAAAAAATACTCGTAGGGTAAAACCGTCAAACTGTATGGGTTTTCTTGAGGGTTGTTCAAAAAAGGTTGCTTTCCCATTTTTCCTCTACTACTTATTTGATTAGCAAAATGGTTATTTAGATTAGAAGGGAAAGTTTTGGCAGAAAAATCAGCACCATCTATATGTGCCAAAATCTCAAAAAAAAAATTATTAAATACGTGTTAATTTTAATTGCATAAAATCTTGTATTCTTTTCTTCCCTGCATTTAGGAGGGTAAAGTAGAACCATGAATTACGATATACAATTGAACACGTTGTCCCTAAAGTATCCATATTATACCTGTAATTGGGTTCGAATTTAGACTTGTGGATGTAGATCGTTTTCACCTGAAGGGAAATAATCTCAGTAAGATTTTTCCCATAGGCGGGGAAAGTGGCATTATAAAAGATGGCACTCGCATCCCTCACTACCTTGACCATTTCTTCGGTTGTGGTTCGGAAGTTGCGATTCCCCACCGATTGGAAGTATTTGTGGTCAGCCACCAGTTTAAGTAAACACACTTCCCCTTTCCTTAAAGATCTGCTGTGTTCTTCAGTTTGGTGGTTGAGTTCCTCCTGTACTCTTGGAGGCCTGCAAATAAATGGAAATAACCTTAGATACAATTAAAACTGAAAAGCTTATTCCATCATTTGAAAAGCTTTGTCTTTTTTTTAGCTAAAAAATTGCAATTTTTTACATCAATATTGGTAGAAGAACGTCTTACACAAACGGAACCACAAAATGAAGCTAATGACAATGAGGGGATTGTAAATGAAGTAGTGCATAACTTTGATGAAGTAAAAAAAGAAAAGTTTGTAACTAACATTAACAAAAAACTGCAAAGTTTCAACCTGATTATCGGTACCTGAAAAAGTTGAGGTTTCGACTTCTTTTTTTATTAGAAATCGAAACCTCAACTATAATTTAACATAAATCGATATTAAAAATGAAGAAGCCAGAAATTTTAAAATGTCACACTATGACCAAATTTTCCATTGTAGAAATGTTGGAAGAGGTGGTGGAGTATGGTTCTGTGAATAGAAAAAAAATCAAAGATATAAATGCCTCCTCATTAAAAAATGATATAAATGAAGCAATAGAGATCTGTCTTTGCACACATGCACTGATAAATTTAACTTTACCACAATTTATAGAAAGCCATCATCCAGTCGCAAGCTGTTTAAGCGAGAATTAAATGTGCTTTTGATGAAAAAATGTGATAAAAAAACGAACATTATTGTTACAGTAATCTGAATTTAAATATTTTGAAAAAATACTCAGGATATTTCTGAAAAATATGATACTGAACATTTTACAAATATAATGGCTTCTTTAAGTTTTGATATAATGATCTACACCAAAACCAGAGAAGATATCCATTTGGTGAAATTAACAAAATTTTGTCTTGATCCATTTCTTACACAACTTTTCATCTGGTAGTAGAGGGCGGCATACTACCCCAGCTTCCCCCCCCCAACTTTTCTCAAGTCGGCAAAAGTCGGCAAAATCAAAGTTGTCTTCTGCTCAACGAAGTCATAATACTGGCAGTTAACAGCATTTTCTACTTTAATCCGACTTTATGCGTGCAGTTTTTCAAAATAAAAGTAAATATTTCTCTTTAGATCCAGAATTTATAAATTCTTGTTTACATAAATATTCTAGTTTTGTTATGGTGACCTTAGCTAGGACGAGTTCATTCGTTATCAACAGGTTTAACGGTTGGCACCAGACCATTGCCTACCCTACTGATTGATCAATTGGTAACCGTCGGCAACAGATCATTGCCTACTGATTGATCAACAGGTTAACAGTCGGCACCACGACTATTGTATGATTTACGCGAGCGAATAGCTGCTTAGAAGCCAATACGTCCAGGCAAAAGAGTAAAGTTGGAATGTCACGAATATAGAAGTAATGTCGTTTTGATAGCGACTAAAAAAAAAAACGTTACACAGAAGAAAAACCGTGCAAGTAAAAGAAAATGCTGTTCTATTAAACTATTTGAGTTAGCCGCCAGAAAACAAACGCGGAAAAAAGACAAGGTAAGTCTAAAATTACTTCAACCCTAATTAGTTCACTGGTGCAATCAAAACTAGGAAACGACTGCGCTTAGCGTAACAGCCAACCTAGCAATTAGGTCTTGGATATAAAAAAAGACAAGGTTAACAGCTATAGGCTACCCATGGCTACAAAAACTTCTGGAATACCAAAACCATTTGCCGACTCTAGCTAAAAAAAACTGTTTCATGGTTTTACAATTGTTTATTGAATACTGCAAAAGAAAGGTTTCCTTGCTCACGTCACATACCGAGAACTACCTTAACGATAGGCCTAGTTAAAATACCTAATTTTTAATCGTAGCTATGTATTTGTACGAAGTTGAAAATTTTTCGTAATAGTGCAAAGGTTGCAATGAAAAAAAAATACTGAATGGTGGTACACTACGGAAACGAAACTCTTATTTTTAATTAAATCACAAGCTTTTCATACGTAAAAATATAGCAGTCGGTACAGCAGTCAGTTTATGTATGCACCAGGGATCGAGCATTTTTCTAAAGTTACCGTTAGGACAAAGCTCTCTCTGCACCGAGCGAGCCATGGTTAAGGACCATTCATTATTTATGAACTGGGGTGGGCCGGCGAAAATGAGGGGGGGGGGTTAAAAATTTTTATATGAAGAAGAAGGGGGGGCTAAATTTTTTTTGAAGTTGATATCAGGAGGGGGGTGGGGTCAAGAAATGTTATGGTTGCCATGGAGCAAAATATATGTGGTGTGTATGACATCGTTTGGTTATATGCAGGTAGTCGAATTATCCGTGACAATAACAAAGAATTCCCTTTGAAGAAACTATTGCCTCAGCAACTTCTGGACACGCATTACTGACCATTTCGTTATGAATTGGCAGGCAGTCAAAATCGATGATGTGTGACAATTTAAGATTTTTTAGCTTAGAAAAACCATTGTGAAAATACGCCAGCGACTCCATGGGTCCTTGCCAGTCCTGATTTTTTTTTACACTTTTTCACTGATAGCATTTATTCGTTTTTTACATTAATAAAATAATACTAAACTTTTAAAATATATAGTGGATTTTCTTTCCATGGATTTTTTCCCCCATATGGAAAAGCACAGCATTTCGCTTGAATGAAACAAACGTGCGATCGTGTGTTGCTTTTTGTTGATAACGATACCCGCTAGGTGCTTCCTGCAGTGCAAAAAATCCATCCCTCTCTGTAATCTAATACTTCTGCAATTCCACTTCACATTTTTGTGTATCTTTTTACACAAACTGGTTGATGATTTGCCACAGGAATGTAGTTTCCTTCAGAGCATTGTTACAGCCAAGCACAGGATATCCTGCCATTTTTCCTATCCATGAGGTTTCACTAGGGCCGAAAATAACGGGTAGTGTAGTGTGTAGTGTGTATGGGGGGGGGAGGAGGGAGATGTTACCCCTGTTCAAAAGAATATGGGGACGTAGCATAAAATGTAAAAAAAAAAAGTACTTTAGATGTGGCACCGACCCTCTCTTAAGCCAATTTTCTGCATCTGCTGTTATAGTCAAAGCGCTGGAAAGAGTTTTTTTTTAAAGCTCTTTCCCTATGGTTTATTTATTTTCTTTCATTTATTTCATTTTGCGGAGCGTAGGAATGTCTAAAACGTATTGTTTGAAGCCAGGAAAGGTCTTAAAATATCTAAAAATCCGTCAGCTTCTGGGGCTTCGCCCCGGACTCCACAGGGGGAGCATACAGAGCTGCCCCGGACCCCATGGCTGGAATGGATGAGTCGGCAAATTTCGCCTGTCCCCCCCCCCCCCCAACAAAATGCCCTTCACTACGCCCCTGAGGGCATAACGTGAAAATCAAACTTACTGACCATTATTTTATCATTTTAGAATTCTGGAATGACACAAATAGTACTCTGTCCACATGTCAAAATAGCAAACTGAGTAAAAAAGTAAACCACCATGGAAGACTAAGGCAACTTAATAAATTAAGCTGCCATATTTTACACACATACACAGAGCCAAATAGCATGTATTGCAAAATTCAAAATAATAAATGCCATTATTTGAGCACAAATCTGGCTAGGCACACTTATACACAAGAATAGCTGAATTTACTTTTGGAACAAATCAACAAGAAAAGTGCCCTTCGGTCAAGAACTAGTAAATGTACAGAACACAAGTAGATTTAGTTGATCTGTTTTCAAAAAGATAAAAAGCAGACGTACACCCAAACAAAGATTTGCGAATATTTTTATGCAATGACTCAGCCAAGGGCGTCGATTTTTCTAAAGTTGTGGGGGGGACATAGTATAGTAGCGCCAACCAACTCTAGTGAGGGGAGGGAGGAAAATGAAAATTTACTGTTAAAATATGTGCTACCTTAGCAGAAGCCCGGCGAATCCAGATAGGGGATCAGGGGGAGCGCTGAAAGCTCCCCCAGCGGGGTCCAGAAGCTGAAGCATTTTATGCTATTTGAGAACCTATTTTCGGCTTTCCGAGGCACGTTTGCAACGCGTTGTTTAGGAAATTCGGTAGCTTTTCGTGAAAATTCTTTAGCATGAGAGGTCGTAAAAACCAATTGTTACCAAAATTCCGGTTTTTTATACATTTTATTTACAAATTAAATTCCCTGATAAATTAATTTTTTTTTTAATATTATTAAATTAACGCTAGCTAACATTGAAAATTTAGGTTTGAAAAGTATTGTTGCTTACTTTTCAAATGGTGGAAGATTTAGCTGAGGTCCCTCGGAATTAACTGAGAATTAACTAATAACTGAAAAAGACGAAAAGAGCTACTAGCAAATCAAACTTACTCTTCAATTTTGATTCTTTGCTCGGTTTTTATGGAGTTAACTGGTATAGACTTCAACTGACGAAAACTTGGAAGGAAAGCTTAACAAGTTTTGTTCTGTACAAATTTATCTGACATTTCGGCTATAACCATAGCAAGAACAAACTAACCACCAGGCGACTTCAGTTGGCGATTCGTTGGCAATCGAAGTAATTTGAAATCGGACACGCCTTTATCTTTCGTTTAACTCTGTGCTCTTCCTGTTTAGACTAGTTTCGCACTAAATTACATTTTCACTACATCGGCGGAAGTGGAAAAAAGCCTCACAAGCATTACATACCGAGTAGGGTTACGCAAACACAGTCGGAAAGTAGATCGAATTAATATACAGTAAATAAAGTTTAGATTTATAAAGCGACTAATAATGAAATTTATAAGCTTCAATTGTTTGTGTGATGTTCATTTTTTTAACCATAATATTGTGTTACTTTAAATAAAAAATTTTATAGAATTAAAAATACCTGTTTTGCTACACCGGAGTGATATGCTTACATCCTCCATTTATCATTAATCCGTCAGCTTTGTGACTTGGCCTTGCAACTTAAATTCTTAACTTCATTACTCCCCTATTTTAGGAACTGATGACTCGTTATATTTGATGACCTGATTCATGCAATTTCATTTTCTTGTTTCTTGTTAAAGTACATTTTCGTATTTCAAACTCGACGTGGTAAGCGTGATAAATACTCATTTACAGCTTTGCAGCCTATTTCGTGGGGGGTCGAACCCCTCAGTTTGAAAACGTGGGGGGGGGACGGTCCCCCTTGTCCCCCCCTGGATCGATGCTTATGGACTCAGCAAACATTTGGAAATAAATGACGTGGCAAATGCAAAGACAAAGATAATATTGTGACAAGGAAATTTGCAAGGATTTTGATAAACCTGTTAAGACAGTTTGTAATAACTTTCCAAAGAATTTTAGTGATCAAGTTCAAAACATTAACAAGATGAACAAAACCATTGCGCCAATTACGAATAATATCTGCAGGAATAATTCACTTCTAGTAAAACTATGTGTATATTATTCAGCATACTTCAACAGGAACTCTTGATATCAAAAAGACTGTTGTAAAAAAATCTACAAGACACTACAGATATCCTGTAATGTAAAATACCTTGTAAAATCAAAAGAAATTTTGTGTTAATTATTTGTAGTTAAACTTATTTCTATCACGATTGACAACGAAATGTGGCCAGATAATTTGAAGAAACAAGTAATTAAACTTTTACACAAAACAAGCACCAAAAATGAGTATAATAATTCTGGTGTTCCCAACCAGAAAGGATAAGTGCAAATAAAGTCAAAAAATGCCGGCTGCCACTGACTGATTTTTGTTTCTATTTCCTAAAAGAAAATATCCATTACTTGTACATTTTTGCACTTCTTTCTGGTAATGCTGTTTTACCCTAGAGAATATAAATTGTTCAGAACCATCCAGCTCGGCAACCTTTAAAAGTGTAGTGATCTCTACTGTACTGGTCTGCAACCATCTTGATGTAGCAGTCCAGATAGTTGACATAGCTGCATGGTTTGGCAAAGCATGCTGGTCGTGGAATGTGGAGTGCTGGCCAAGATGGCTGATGTTTATGTATTCTTGGAGTGGGCATAAAATCTATGTTCATCCCACAATCTGACTGGCCTCCGTTACTCAAACAACGTATAAAACACAACATGGTGATGAAGACAGTAGGGGTACTGTTCAAAATTAGCAAGACTGTGAGAGTGTCTTCTTTGTGAAATTAAGTGATCATGGGGGAAGTAAGCCATTTGACAGTTGAACATGGTGGCAGAGATGGAATATCTGCGAACCTAGGAAGAAAGAAAGTGGAAGCAATAGGGGAAACCCGGCAAGTGAAAAAATCGTCTTTGAAGAAACAAAAAACGTGAGGCACACATTTTGTGAAAAAAAACTAACATGGATTTGCCGCCACCACGATCTCCTCCATCATTCCAAGGGAATTTAGCAGAAAAATGGAAACGTTGGAAGGACGAATTGGAACTTTATTTAATGGCAACAGAAAAAGATGCAAAAAGTGACCAAGTAAAAGTTGCAACATTGCTACATGTGATAGGCCAAGAAGGGAGAGAGGCCTACAGCACTTTTCAGTTTGAAAATGAGGCAGATAAAAAGGTATGGGAGACTGTGCTAAACAAATTCGAAGAAAGATGCAACCCTAGAGAAAATGAGTTGTTTTATCGTTATTTGATGTGGCAAGCTAGCCAGAAACAAAACGAGGGGATTGATCAGTTTGCTACCAGATTGAAAAAGCTTGCAGAAAACTGTGGCTATGGGGATATAACCGAAGAATTTATTCGGGATAGGATCGTGTTTGGCTTTCAAGACTATAATTTACGTGAAAGATTGCTTAGATGGGGAACCTACAACAGATGTGCCACAATTAACTCTAGCAAAGACAATAAAAATGGTGAGAACATCAGAAATCACTCAAGAACAGATGAAACAAATTGCTGAAAATAAAGCAGAAAATTCGGAAGCAGAAATACAAGCTGTTCGTGCAAAACAACAAGTAAGACCATACAACAAGCCAACAGATGAGAGAGATTCGTCAAAATCGTGTTCACGATGTGGGGAACAACATGGTTTTAGCCAGTGTAGTGCATTTGGTAAAGAGTGTTATGTTTGCCATAAAAAAAATCACTTCGGGTCGATGTGTAGGTTTAAAAATAGGCCTACCACAACGCAACCCCAACAAACCACAACGTACGAGAAGCAAGACATAACCAGACAGCGCCAAAAAATAAATGAAATGGAAGAACTAGAAGAAGAATTAGAAGAGCTGTGGATTGGAGAGATTGACTATTTGCAAGATACCAAACAAGAATGGTTAGAAAACATTAAAATGCAGAACACTCCAGTGCAAATAAAACTAGACACAGGAGCACAAGTAAACGTCCTACCAGCTCACATAGGTAAAGAATTAGGCCTAAAGCCAGAATTAACAAAATCAAATGTTGTTTTAAAAGCTTATGGTGGTCACAATATTGAACATTATGGAAAATCAACAGTAGATTGTGTGGTAAGAGGTAAAAGTGCAAAACTTGAGTTTTTTTTATAGTGAACGGTACTGCTAAAAAACCAATTTTAGGGCTGTAATCTTGTGAAAAACTTGGTTTACTAAAAAGAGTAGAGGCAATACATGAGGAAGGTAAGTGGTCAAAACAAGAAATGTTGCAAAAAAATATTTAGAGGGATTGGGTGTTATGAGGGTAAATGCCACATGGAAGTTGACCCTAACATTCAACCAGTAATTCATCCACCAAGAAAGGCCCCACTTGCATTGCATGACAAATTAAAAGAAACTTTAAATAAACTGGAAAAAAACAGTATTATTAGAAAAGTGGATCATCCGACAAAATGGGTAAACAGCTTGGTGGCTGCAAAAGAGCCAGATGGCTCGCTCAGAGTGTGCTCGATCCAAGAGATTTAAATAAAGCATTAAAACGGGAACATCATAAAATTCCTACAGCTGAGGAAGTGTTACAAAGATTTGAGGGCATGAAATATATTACAGTGAAGGATGGGCTTTGGAATGTACATTAAGATGAAGCAAGTGCCGATTTGTGCACTTTTAATTCACCATTTGGTAGATATCAATTTTTGAGGATGCCTTTTGGGACAAAAGTCTCGCCAAAAATTTTCCAAAAAAGAAACGAGGAATTTTTGGGGGACATAGTAAACACAGGGATTGTGCCAGATGATCTCATTATGGTAGGTAAAACTTTAGAAGAGCATGATAAGGTAGTTAGGCAGGTTTTTGAAAGGGCTCGTAGTGGAAATAGCAGATTTAACCCTAAGAAATTACAGTGGAGAATGACTGAAGTAAAACACCTGGGTAAAATTATATCTGAGAAAGGCATTAGAGCCAACCCTAACAAAATTAGGGCAATAAATGACATGCAAGCCCCAAAGGACAAAGCAGATGTTAAGAGATTTCTGGGCATGGTAAATTTTCTCTCAGATTTTATTCCACGTTGGTCAAAAATTGCTGCACCTTTAAGAGCACTATTAAGACAAGATGTAGAATTTCAATGGCAGCATGAACAAGTAAGAGCTTTCGAAAGATTAAGGACACTTTTAGCTGATGAACCAGTTTTAAGATTGTTTGACACTCGCAAAGAAATTACTATTCAGACAGATTCGTCACAAAATGGTATAGGTAGTGTACCTTGCAAGAAGGTCACCCTGTTATGTATGCGTCAAAGGCCTTGACAGAAACTGAACAAAGATACGCACAAATTGAAAAAGAACTATTGTCGATTGTTTTTGCGTGCGAAAAATTTTATCACTATATTTATGGAAACAAAATCATGGTTCAAACCGATCACAAGCCACTGCTTGCGATTGTGAATAAACCTTTTTCAAAGATATCACCTAGACTGCAACGAATTATGCTAAGACTGCAACGCTATGATTTAGAGTTGGTGTATGTACCAGGGAAAGAGATACACGTAGCAGATACATTGTCGAGAGCATATGTGATCGATGAAAATGAAGATGAAAAGAAATAGAATTTCAGGTGCAGGTATTTGTAAGCTCCCTGCCAGTGTCAACAGAATGGATAAATAAAATAAGAGAAGAGGCAGCAAAAGAAACTGAATACATTCAGTTAAAACAGGCAATTAAAGAAGGTTTTCCTGAACATTGTAAGGAACTTCCGGAAAGAGTAAAACAGTTCTGGAATGTTAGAAATGACTTGCATGTGACTGAAGATTTAATTTTTAGAGAAGATACCATTTTTGTACCAAATAGTCTTAGGACTGAAATAGTGGGGAAAGCCATCAAGGGGAGCAAAAAACCATTGCCCGTGCAAAATGTATATTGTATTGGCCAAAAATGAAGGATGCCATAGTAGATGCAGTTGAGAACTGTCATATTTGTTTGTAGGATAGGCCTGCACAGTGTAAAGAGCCTATGATTCTTCATGAGATACCAACCAGGGCATGGGACAAATTGGGAGGTGATTTTATGGAGTATAAAGGTAATTCTTATCTCTTGGTAGTAGATTATTATTCAAAGTTCCCAGAAATTAGACTTGTAAACGATAAAACAGCGAAATTGGCTATAATGGCTTGTAAATCTATTTTTTCGATTCATGGAATACCGAAAGAAGTAATGTCTGAGAATATGCCCTTCGCTTCAGTTGAATTTAGAGAATTTGCAAAATCATGGAAATTTGATTTAATTACATCAAGTCCTAATTACGCACAGTCTAATGGCCTGGTAGAAAGAAATGTCCGCACGGTTAAGAACTTACTAAAGACATGTTTAGACGCTAATGCAGATCCATAATTAGCAGTGTTGGAGTTTAGAAATACGCCAGTTACAGGTATGAATTTTGCACTATCACAAATGTTGATGTTGAGGTTGCTTAACACGAAGGTGTTAAGTTCGAGAAAAATGTTGGAGCCAAAGGTGGTACCAAATCAAACTGGTGAAATAAAATTGAGGCAGCTCAAGCAGAAGCAGTATTATGATCAAAATGCTCATGAGCTGCCGTCATTAAAAGAAAAAGATAGTGTGAGAATTAAACAGGATGATAATTGAGTAGCGGGAAAAGTAAGTAAAGTGTTGAATGAGCCTAGATCATTTTTGGTTGAAAGAAGTGATGGTACTATGTTAAGAAGAAACCGGAGGCACATTCTAAAGGCAAATGAACCTATATGTAGGCCTAGTGGAACACTAATAAATATTGAAATGTATGATGAAGATTTTAAGAGAGCTATAAATGTTCTACCTCCAAATATCAATGTAAGGAGGCAGGAAAATTGTGTGGAGGTAAGAAATAACCCAGGGTCTTCAAATGTGGAAAATGAGAATACAAATGAGGTTCCTGTAAAAGTGTCATCCTATGGCAGGGTTACTAGACTGCCATCTGTATTGTGTGATTATGCAACAGACTAGCCTAAGAAGAAAAAAAAAGAAAAAGAGTTGTAGTGATCTCTACTGTACTGGTCTGCAACCAACTTGATGTAGCAGTCCAGATAGTTGACATAGCTGCATGGTTTGGCAAAGCATGCTGGTCGTGGAATGTGGAGTGCTGGCCAAGATGGCTGATGTTTATGTATTCTTGGAGTGGGCATAAAATATATGTTCATCCCACAATCTGACTGGCCTCCGTTACTCAAAAAACGTATAAAACACAACAAAAAAAGTCAGCCACGAAAGGTTGGAATCTTTTGTTCTATCTCGAATTGTCCAGGTGATGGAGGGGAGGAAGCGTAGGTACAGGTAATGTATAGTTTCATTTAGGCAATAGAAACAAAAAGCAGCTGGAGGCAGGCGGCATTTTTGACTTTCTATTTGCCGTTAGAAAATATCATTACCTGTAAATTTTTGCATGTATAGTTAGACCTTGTCAATGCTGGCGGTGAGGGCCACCTTGACAGGCACCCTGGGTTGTGGGCTGGATACCCCTGGTGTCACAGACGCCAAACGTTTAAAAAGTTTATTTGAATTTTGAGTAGGCGGTTGATAAAAGACCGGTGAAAGAGGTTTTTATTTATTACTAGAAGAAGCCTGTGCTACGCACGGCCGGTGTTAAATGCACCGTTTGCCACACTGGTACGGTTTGGTTGCTCATCTGTATGTTCATGGTTCACCAAATTAAGTTTATTCATCCAAATTTTTGTCACACTGCCTTCCAAATGCTGATTTTTTTCGCTTCATTTACTCAATCAGCGCAATGCAGTGGCTAAAATCAGCTGATAATGCAAGGTGGATTGTTCATATATTACAAAACAAATACGAGTTGACTTTTTGGATCAAACTGAACGGACTGAAAAGGACGTAATTGAAAACATTTACGAACATTCCCCTGCCTCCCACGGGCAAAGCTTGGATTTACGACTGTAGCACATATGCCCTTGCATGTGTCTATGTTTTTCCAAATTAACTTTCTTCATCCAATTTTTGCGCCCACTGGGTAAAAAACTGATTTTCGTTCGCTTGCTCGCTCATTCAATCACCATAGCCAGTGGCTGAAGTTATAGTGGCCAGTAGATTTGTATGTTCATGTTTCACGTTTCTTTATCCAATTTTTGGCCACACTGGCTTAGAAACGCTTATTCTTTTAAATCGCCGGCCTACGGCGCCATCACAATGTAGTATATGACCTTATGTCAATGAGTAGAATGGTGGTAAAGAAAGTTGGAAACCAAGTTTTTTTGCAAGTTTATGACACAAATAGTTGAAAAAACATGGTTGCTAATTTTATTAACACCTGGAAGTTAAAGATAGCCGCCAAAATCCAAAATGGCCACCAACATATCAGAAACATGGCTTGCGACAATAAAAAAGGCATACAATACATGATTTAGGACTGTCTATGTATTAGTTATGGATTAATAAAGTCATAAATTCATTACTACTGTAATGAAAATCCAAGATGGCCACCAAAATACAAAATGGCCACCAACATTTCAGAAACATTGCTTCCATCAAAGGGAAAAGCACACCATTCATGGTTTATGGTTGTATATATATATTCGTTATGGTTTACTATAGTCGTTATTACTCTAGTCAAAATCCAAGATGGCTGCCGAAATCCAAAATGGCCGCCAACCTCTCATAAACGTGGCTGGCGTTAACGGTAAAAGTACAATAGTCATAATGTATGGCAGTCTAGCTGTTTGTTATGGCTTACTAATGTCATTGCAGCGGCAGCCAATTTCCATGATGGCCGCCAAAATCCAAAATGGCCGCCAGCATCTAAAAAAGACAAAATCCACAATAGCCAACAAAAGCACAAAATAACTACCATAACAGAAACAAATTTATTTCTACAGCTATAATTGGTTAAAGCAGGCTACTGAAACAGCAATAGTAGCCTATTAATGAGTATCTGTTTTGAAGGCTGGCTAATCTCATAAATCAAATTCCGATCTGGGCAGCATACAACTCGTCCATTTTACCAAATGTTAAAGAAAACTCGCAAGCTGTTGATAATGTCCATCCATTACGTATCATTAATGCACCTGCATACGAATGGTCAACTTTGGTAATAGCTCTTATGCAATTGCACAAAATCAACATCTTCACCAGAGAACTTGAGAGCACAAGACCAGTGTGTGTGTGTGTGGCTGGATATGGATTTGTACAAGCAAGTCTTAAAGTTACCTTGTCTACGTCCTGATCTCTACAGAGGCAAATGGGTCGAGTCACCAGGACAGTTCAACGCCGTGCTGTGTGCTTTATGCTGTCTTGGTCATATAGTAGAGGGAAGTGGGATTGATGCTGCTTGGGTGGATGCTTAACTTTACAGTAATGCAACTGTAACACAGATAAATAAACGGGAAGCACCACAATCGTGCTGTAGAGTGCCATCAGGTGTCATTGCAAGCCTTCGCTGATCTCTACTTTGAGGTGTTTCTTAAAAAAACACTCTAGTGTGTGAGAAATGTTGGAATCCTGCTTACCAATACTGTGTTCTGCTTGCAAAAGCAAAGTTGAAATTGGAGCAGCTCACCACGAAGTGAAGAATGTTGTCAAGACATTGGAAGTGCTCAAGATGATGACAGACTTTGATACTGAGAATGAAAACAATCCAATGTTCAAGTGGGGTGCGGATGTACATGCGACAAGAATCAGTTCTACTTCAATTTATCCACGCAACACGTCAATGCCTCTGGCCTCAACATCTAGCATCAATGGAACAACTGTGTGTCTGGTTTTTCGCATACAATCGGCTAGAATATGCAAAACATCCCTGAATGTGTAGCCCTGAATATGTATAAATCTAGATATATGGGAAGAATTCAACAGAGGACGGTTCTGCATCAACACCAATGTGGTTCCCTTTACTGCCGTTGATGTGGATATGGCACAGAAGCAAGTTAACACGGTACACAAAGGTGATGGAGGGATCTCTGGGATTGCTACAAACCCCGAAGCTTTACTTCGATATTGTCTTTCTGCCCCAGTTTTAACTGATTAGTCTGGTGAGGTGGAAGCTATGTTGGGAATGTCCCCAAATGTTCAACTAGAGCACCATCAACTCTCTGAAGCAAAAGTTAAATACCAAGAATTGTTCATAACTAAACTTAAAAATGTCCTTAAGCTCAACAACCCATTCAAGTTACATGATCCACATTGGGATCTGGTTCTCTAACATATCTACAAAATCAATACTTTCAGACAAGGCACAAGAGGTCATACTAAACACGCATAGTAGAAGAGTAGCAGCATGTACACAGTTTGCCATCAGCAGACTGGTGGGCAAAACATCTACGGGCGAACAAATAGTCAAACTTAATTTACGGGATAAGATGACAAAACTTAAATATAATGACTGGAGTTCTGATGGCAAGCTTCTAAAACTAACATCAAGGGCAGAAAAAGAATCAAGGTCATTGCTTGCCCGCTTGCTAATAATCACTAAGTCTTCCCGTGATTTAGGTCTGAATAATGTAATCAGCAAGTATGAGTTCTCCAACGTTATTAAGATACTTATGACACTGGAAGGAAGGCAGCACTCCTGTACTGATACAGCACAGCTACAGAAAACCCTGGAAGACTTAGTTGCAAATTCGGCAGATGGTTCAAATGACGATCTGCAATGCTTGCCAACAAACACATGCCAAAGCACTTCCTTGAACAATACGTATCTACTTATCGATGGCATGGTAATAGTGTATGAACAATTACACCAATGTAAGGACTCTAGCAACACATGCATGGATCTATCGACTTGCATAGCACAGTATATTGACAGGAGGTCTGCAGGGTATAAGAGCACATACTGTTTGATGGCTATACATTCGATCCATCTTTAAAGGATGCAACTGGAGTTAGACGTACAAAGGGAAAATGCAAACAAATGAAGCTCTCCATGTACAAGATATATACAAGGACTACAGAAGTTTTCCCAACAGTAATGCCACAAAGGATCGCCTAACCTTACACCTGTCGGAGAAGCTAAAACACAACTGTGAATGCCAGTTAGCATAGTAACACGTAAAGGTGTTGTATCCAACCAGTTTAATGGGGACAACATTAACATAGACAGTTGCCAAGAAGAAGCAGATACTCTTCTCATTCTTTATGGAACTGCCATTTACAAGGCCAGCCGTAGTGTCCACATATATGCTTCAGACACAGATGTGATGGGACTTGCTGTTTCTTCTTACCAGAACTCGGTCCTGAAATAGTGATCATAACTGGAACAGAAGACGTGTTATGTTGCAACCCATCTATAATGCACTAGGGTCGAAGTAAGCAGCAGCATTAATTGGTTTCCTCGCATTGGTTTCCTCGCATTAAGTGGTTGCCACACGACTGGTCGCATTTGGGGCAAAAGCAAGACATGTTTTAAGGTATATAACTTATAATAATTGTTAGCGCTTTACATGCCTGATGAAAAGTAAGTTGTTAATTTCTATCTTGTACTACAGGTCTTTGAAAAAATCAAGTGACGAGGTGATTACTGCATTGGTGAACTTGGGGAATGGAACAGAGCCATCTGCACTATGTTTCGTCAGCTGAAGCAAATTCAAGGTGTAGAACAGCTTCCACCAACTCAAGATGTATTTCATGAGCATATCAGACGCGCTTATCGCCAAGCCTTCATCTGGAGGTATTCCACAGTTCCTCGGCTGATCGTTCCAGACATTAAAACTCTAGGGTGGACAGCCGACAGTGGGCAGTTAATGCCAATCTTGGTAATGCCAATCTTGTCACGCTGGCTTGCAGCACCATATTCTGTAATAGAACTGGTCAAGTGCGGGTGCATTAAAATTAAATGCGGGGGAAGATGTTCGTGCAGGCAAAGTAACATAACCTGTACAGAACTTTGCAAATGTGAAGCTGATGAGGAAAACTGCACCAATGCATCAGATAACGTTATTGACGATGATGAGGCAGAAAAATCGGATGAGGAATACGATATAGTGTGATGACAGCAACAGAATGAAACAGTGCTGTCCAAAATGATAACACTGTGATTGATCTAATATGTAATGTATTGTAATATTGACAATAAATGTTGATTCAGTAATAGGTGACGTTGTATAGTGACCTGTAATGTTTACGAGATGCTGGCAGCCATTAGGGATTTTGGTAGCCATCTTGGAAATTGGCTGCAGTTGCAATGACATGAGTAATCCACAACGAATAGATACATTGCCTTAAATCATGGCTACTTTTCCCATTGATGCCAGCCATGTTAATTGAGAGGTCGGCAGCCATTTTGGATTTTGGCAGCCATCTTGGATATTGGCTAAAGTAGTAATGACTACAGTAATTCATAACGGACTTATGGATAGACATAAATTATGAATTATATGCCTTTCCCATTGATGGAAGCCATATTTCTGAAATGTTGGCGGCCATTTTGAATTTTGGTGGCCATCTTGGATTTTGACTACAGTAGTAATTACTTTATTAATCCATTACTAATACACAGACAGCCTTAAATCATGCACAGCGTGCCTTGCCTATTGACACAAGCCATGTTTCTGATATGTTGACGGCCATTTTGAATTTTGGCGGCCATCTTTAACTTCCAGGTCCTAAAAAAATTAGCAACCATGTTTTTTCGGTAATTATATAGAACAATGCCTTTTCAAGCTATCGACATAATTCAACTACCTGTCGATTCCTTTCGTGGTTGCGGTTCAGAAAATCATAACGAAAACTTGCGCAAACATTTTTTTCTTTTATAAAATAAGTTTTAAAACACGTTAAAACGCTATTAACAACCGTGGTTAGGCCGTCATAACGCGCGATGATGGGAGCGCAACAAGAAAACCTGATTTCGACCAGAACATTAGTAAACGGAAATTATTTTGTTCATTTGCGTCGGCATGGCTGAAGCGGTGATTTGTGATGGATGCGAACTGTCGTTCTATTTCTATATCAACATTTCTTTACAGTGTGAAACATCGTCCGCAGAGGCGCGCTTCGAGCGTGCTATTATATACATCAAGAATTTGTGTAATGAGAAATAGTATGACGCAAGCATTTGTGAAACAACGAAGTGTCATAATTTGTTCCTTGTGTCACAAATGCTTGTGTCATACTACTTCTGATTAGACAAATTCTCGATGTATATAATAGTGCGCGCGAAGCGTGCCCCTGCGGACGGCATTTCATACTGGAAAAAAATTGTTCCAGAAAGAATATAATTTCCGTTTACTAATGTTCTGGTCGAAATCAGGTTTTCTTGTTGCGCTTCCATCGTCGCGCGTTATGGCGGCCTAACCACGGTTGTCAATAGCGTTTTAGCGTGTTTTAAAACTTATATTATAAAAGAAAAAGGCGTTTGCGCAAGTGTTCGTTATCATTTTCTGATCCACAACGACGAAAGGAATCGAAAGGTAGTTGAATTATGTCGATAGCTTGAAAAGGCGCTGTTCAATATAATTACCGTTTTTTTCAACTATTTGTGTCATAACCTTACAGAAAAACTTGGTTTCCAACTTTCTTTACCAAATTTCTACTCAACCATATAAGACCAACATAATGCCCCATTATTGTTTTGTTGTTTTGTTTGTTGATGACTACTTTGCAAGATAGCAATGATCAGTCTCATGCTCAGCAGTAATTGTTGTTGTCCTCTTTGAAACAATTTAGCTCAGCTCTGAAAGCCTTCATCTGCGAATTAAATAAGCCACTGCATCCAGCAGCCAATTTTGAGGCCTACTGGCCTCGAAATTAACAACGCAGCTTAGTTTGATTTAAAAGTATATGCATTTAGCTGAAACATGGATTCTTTCATTTTACCCACCAACAATCAACGGTTTGGACAATAGTTTTCAATCCATAGCACGTGCACCAGGAATTGTTAGGCACCGTAGCAACGACATAGCTTGTAGGTCGTAGGTTAAGTTTAACGTAGGAGTGCATAGCGTGTGGGCTGTTAGACTCCTGTAAGTGTAATAAAATAAAATAAATACATAACACGTGCACGAAAGCAATGAAAAGCGATTAAAGTGATTGTTCGGCCTTTTACCTTTTGTTGTTTCTATTCAGACGTCATCCAGAATGTATGTAACGGTATTAATTAGCACTAAATAATGGATTATGTAAAAAATAATTAACCTTTCGTCATAGCATAATTTATGCAAACAATTAGAAGCTATCATTAATTTAATAAAGCAATACAAGATTTATGACGAAATATATACAAATATTGCAATACAGCCACCCATGGAAAAAGGTGTTGTGACACATCGAATAACCAGGATGTAAGAAATCATTCATGCTTAAAGAGCGACACAAAAATAGACGAATTCTGAGAAAAACAATTAGGAAATCTTTCACTTTAATTATAGGCCGCGACCGCAGGGTCCGGCATTTTCCAATTAGGCAGCACTCAACCGGAAAAATTAGGTGACAAGTGATCAATCAGGGCAATTATCTTGGCCAGGCACTTTGAGGGAAAGGGGTTTTTCTGCCAGGTGTACAGTGATTGACAGGCCAATTAGTATTCAAAGGGGAGCCGCCTCCATATAAAAGATATTACTGGGAGGGACTCTCAACAATCGCCGGCTGTTGTTCTCGTGCGGATCTCTGGTATTTTGGCTCGTAACCGACTTTCACCTGTGCTGGGCCGCGGGAGAGGAAACGAACCTTTGCGGGGGCCGTGAAGGCCGATAATTGAGCAAGTACTTTTGTATTATTTTGGATTTATTGTTGTTATGCAATCGATCATTTATATTGTTGATGAAAATCACAATTAGGACGTGTGCTATTATTATCATCATATTCTTATAGCTGAATGCACTGATATTGGTTATAGCTTGGTTATAGATAAAGTTGTCGACTTCAAGCAAAGTGATTAATAAGTGCGACAGCAATCTAATTACGGTCATATCTAATTTAATAATAATGGATCATATTCATAGTCAGATTGCTGTATGTCATTAGCTTCGCAGAATTAAACCAACGAATTAGTAATCAATTTGGTGTCTTGTCTCAATTTATTTCTGGTATTTTTTGTATATATGTCTAGTTATAATCATCCTGACAACTTATGGATTTAAGCAAATATAAGTCCATAACATTAGTGTAGAAGTGGACCATGCTTAGCTTTTAGCTATCCACTCGTGAGACTTTATTAAGAATATTGGATTTAATTGATTTAAAATATAATTAGTACATTTTGGCAGAAAGGTACATCGGATTGAGGTTGACAATTTGGTGTAAATATTTTTTGTTGTTGATTGTTCAGATAAGTTAGCCAGATAAGATTTTCGTGTCTATAAGTGATAATTGATATTGGAATTTTTTTAAACTATTTAATGAATTTTGGATACACTATACGTGTAATCTTTTGAACTCCTGGTTATGATTTCCGAATATTTAAGTGGCATTTGAGTGCTGTGGATTTCAAATTGAGAAAGTTCTTAGCGATATTTTGTGTATTGGTTTTGGTGGTTCAGTGTTGAATTGTTGTGCTACTGTTGATTGTGAATTAGTAGTGGGAACTAGTTTTTGGCAGGAAATAATTAGTTGCAGCTGTTATTTTGTTAACATTGTGTTTGTTGATTTGGGTATCTGATTTAGTCCAGAATAATATTTTAAACATGGCCACTGTTAAAATTTGGTTGTAAGGTGTCAGTTCAAAAGGTATTTTCCAAAGGTGGACATTTTTTTCTTGTTAAAAAGCGAAAAACTGCGTTGATTTTGTTACTTAGTGGACAACCACATTGGATTTGGTTTTTTTTTTAATTGAGCAAGCTTGTGATTTTAGTGTTTTACAAAATAGTTAAAGCATTCCAAGAGCTAGAGGCCACGGTGCTCATGGAGCTATTAAACGCTCATCGTGGGGTAGGCTGATAAATAAACCTTTAAAATAGGGATGATTTTGTAAACATGAGTCAGGTTTCAACTAGCACGCCTAAGCGTCGTAAGCACATTTCAATTATAGAATCAGATTCTGACAGTGATCATGATAATCATGATCTGGACAGGACTCCTCCATTTGACTTGTGACGAGAGAGATCTCGTTCGCTGAATCGTAGCAAATCAGGCAGAAATAGTTCAAGAGGTAGGCATAAAACACGCTCACCTCCTCACAATATTCGTGATATGGATTTGTTTTTCTTTGGACATGGTTCTCGTTCATCACTTGGGTTTCGAGATCATGCACAGTATGGGGATAGGACTAATAATTTGGATAATCCACCTAATTTTCACCAACCCAGTAATGGATTAAATGAGGATGCATTACAAACCATTATTGTCGCAACCTTTGTCAGCTTGCTTACAGGCCAATACTGAGTCACAGGAAAGACTGTTGCGAAGGGCTAATGATAATCACGCTGAATTAGTATGTGAGGTTATGGATTCATTTCATTCTCACCAACCTAATGATCGATTACACCTGTGGTATCATTACCTGTGGCACTACAATGGCCGCTCTCAATTTAGGTTCCCTTTTGTTAACCATTAAGATTGCCATAAACTAACAGTATTAGGCCAATGGTATATTTATTGTAATAGATACCATGCCATACTTCCTATACTTCCTGTCACATGATTGTAAACTATTATTTAAGAGCTTGTCAACAGGAATTAAACCGTCTCTGCAGTTGTAGCTTACGCAACACTTGTGTTCGTCATTTATTAGGCCATAGTTACCCACGCAGTACAGAGTGTACATGCCCAGTATAGTACAGTTGGCGACGAGCCGGTACTATGTATCAATTTCATTTTAAAGCTAACTTGATAGGGCTTCAGCCACATCTATGCTCCAAATTTGTGGTAAGTTGGCAAATTTTTTCATTTTGGCAATGAAAATTAGTGCTCTGAAAAACTATCAGAGTCTAGTCTTTTTCAAAATGTGTAATTTTGTCGTGGTAGAGCTGTGTGGTACGAAATAATATTAGTTAATTTAGTACCTTAACTACTAGAACTGAAATGGGAATTGAATTTATTAAGGTTAATTTTACAATGGTAGTGTCCTAGAGCGATGCACTAGCGTGTCACACCGGCAGTACTATGACCCTGAATGACATAAAAATGCGCTGCTAAATTAACTCTAGTAGATTCGATAGTGCCTGCCCCATATTCAGGCTGGTTTGTACCAGTGTTTAAATTTATCACCGTAGGGTTTATGTTTAAACTAGTGAAATCTGGTCTGTGCTGAGGCTTAGGTCAGAAGTAGTGTTTTGTAAAAAGTATCATTGTGGTTGAGCGTTTAAACATTTTAAAAAGCCTAGTCCCTTTAAATTAATTTGTAAGCGGTTAATTTATACTACTACGTAGGCTACAGTCAAACTGGGTTTATTTCAATTAAATAGTTGACCGGCAGTCTTGAGTGCTCCTTGATTAATCTTGCAAATTAATTAGGATTGTAGTTGAATTTTATTAAATTTAACTTGTAAGACATATGCCAAAGACGGGTGTCGTTTACAAAAACACCTGAAGTTAATGTAAATGAAAGCAGTGTGACTGAAATTGAAAATAATTCAGTAGTGAGCGCTAGCGCTGATGGTGACCCAAATTTAAATAATTTAAATAGTGGTTCAAATAGTGAAGAAGAAAGCAATATGGCTTCTTCTAAAAATGCTGGTTTATTTAGTGAGTTTGATTGTGAAAACGACACATGGGGAAAATATTCCAACAAGATAAGCTATTATTTTAAAGCAAAAGAAATAACACCGGCTAAGCAAGTTGATTTCTTGATGGCTTCGTAGGCCAGAAAATGTTTGACCGTATATTAAATATCATTTCACCTGACCTTCCTGATTCTTCAACTTTTAATGAATTAGTTAAAAAGATTTTACAAGAGCTCGAACCATTGCCCTCTGTGATATCTGAAAGAGTGAATTTTTTTCGTAGGTCACAAAAACCAGATGAGAGTATAGGTGAATATTTAGCTGCATTAAAATTAATGACTAAATATTGTGACTTTAATAAAATCACTGACATTAATAGTGAAATGATTAAAGACCACCTAATTGGTGGAATCCATTCAGAAGTTATACAACGCGAATTGTTGAAGCAGACTCTGGATTTGAAGGCTACAACAACCTTAGCTTTATCCTTAGAATCTGCAGAAACAGACCAAAGCGTTTAAAGAAGTCACTCTAGATCAGTTAATTCCGTAGCTAAAAAATCTAGCAAAAGCCAAAATAGGCCTAATTCTTCTAAAGATTACATTTGCTATTGTTGCGGGGAAAATGGCCATGTCAAAACCCGTTGTAAATATCTCGACTATACTTGTGGTCGTTGCCACACCGTTGGTCACTTAAAAATCGTGTATAGAAAAGGCAGTAGTCATTCAAGCAAGACTACAAAACCGTTTGAACAAGGTAAGCCTAGTGCAAGCACGAATTTTAAGGCTAGACCAAAACGCAAACAAAAGTATAGTTACAAAAGGGGAATTCACAAACTAGACGTGAATCTCAAAGTGAAAGTGAAGAAGACCGGGATGTTGTGACCGAAAATTCAGAGTCTGGTTCTGAAGCTAACAGCAAGTCAAACAATGGTTGTCTCGTCTTGAAAAATAACACTCTTGGTATAAGTCAGGCTGTGGACCAAATTTCAATCCATCTTCAGACAAATAAAATAGTCATTGTAGTTAATTCTATGAAAATCCATAAGTGGGTAATGCCAGTCTGCCTTAATGGGGTCAACCTTGAAATGGAACTTGATTCCGGGGCAGATGCATCAAATATTCCTATTGAGTGGCATCAGAAATATTTTGCGGATTGTCCTCTTAAACTCAGTCCGTATTCTATCCACTCAAACACAGATGGAATTGAAAACACGATTTACACAGTCAGTTATAAGGTTGTAGTCAAAGATCAAACAAAATACTTGGATGCCTTAGTTTCCAAACTTTATGAACCTGCTTTAAAGGTAAAGGATTGGCTTTCTATCCTTCGAGTAGATTTTCATCCATTTTATGACCTGCAAACCAAAGTTAAAGCTAAGAAAAGTGTTAAACGAATTAAAACCAGTACTACACCAGTTGACACTTCAGAAATAGTAAAGGGTTTCCCTGAGCTATTTAGTGAAGGTATGGGTAAGTTTAAAAACTTTAAAGCTAAGATTCCTTAAAAATTTGAGGCAATGCTCCTGTATTGTCATATTAGACCAGTTCCATTGGTATTAAAAGAAAAGGTTAACCAAGAGATTCGCAGATTGGTTGGCCTTGGAATTCTAGAGCCTGTGGAGACCTCTCAGTGGTCTACTCCTATAGTCATAGTTCATAAACCGGATGTCCAAATCCGTGTGATAGGTGATTACAAGACCACCGTGAACCCTCAATTAGAAGTTGACCACTATCCGGTCCCTACGGCTGCAGAATTATTTAGTGAATTAGCAGGCAGTGACACTTTTTCCCTTATCGATCTTAAGGATGCCTCTCTGCAGATTGAGCTCGATAAAGAGTCCCAAGAAGCTTTAACAATAAACACACACCTGGGCTTATTTTGATGGTTGCATGTGCCTCTGGGCCTAGCGTCCAGTCCTGGAATTTGTCCAGAGGTCCAGAGGGTCATGACACAAATCACTAGTAAAATCCCCAAATATCTCCCATTCTATGATGACATCCTAGTGAGTGGGAAGGGAGCCGGGCATGACGATTCTTTAAACAAACTGTTAAATGCTTTACAAGACGCAGGAGCCAAACTTAAGATTGAGAAGTGCAAACTGTCACGGCCGGAATTAAAGTATTTAGGCCACATGATCAATGCTGAAGGCCTGCATACACTCCCTGACGTTATTGAAGCAGTCGCGAACGCTCCTAACCCAACTTGTATTCAAGAGCTACAGAGCTTTTGGGGTTTTGTTAATCATTACTCTAAGTACTTACAAAGCCTTGCTCATATTCTGTCACCAGTTACTCGTTTGTTAAGTCCAAGCGTTAAATGGGTATGGGGGGGGGGGGAAGAATACGACTAAGCTATGAGTAAAGTGAAAGAACTCTTTTTAAAATCCAAAGTTTTTAGTTCATTATGATCCTAAATCAAAACTGAAGCTCGTTTGTGATGGCTCAACTTATGGGGTAGGGGCTTGCCTGATGCATGTCATGAAAATCGGCAAATCGTGTCTAATAGCTCTAGCTTCCCGAAAGCTAACCAAAGCCGAGCAGGGCTATAGCCATTTTAACAGGGAAGCTCTCAGTGTAGCAGTAGTGGTAAAGTGGAGGAACAAACACCGGGACCCAAGATGGCCGACTTCCAGTTCCAGTCACGTGGCATCTGGTGTCACTTCCGGCAGGTGCCTGACGTCATTTCCGATCAGGAAATGACGTCACAAACCACGCGATCGTCAACGTCCTTTTCTGACAAGCAAAAAACCAGTTTTAGTTTCGAATTCTGAAAAATAAAAATACTCCATCAGAAAATAACGTCACAAACCACGTGACCACCAACGCCATTTCCCATCAAGCAAAAAACCAGTTTCAGTTTTAAATTCCGAAAAAAAATAAAATACTCCGAAACAATTAGGGCAAATGACATCGTTCCCTGATATGCTCGTGACGTCATTTCCTGACGTCCATGTTACATAAAAACCAGTTTTTCAGTTTTAACACAGATGTCCTTGTTAAATAGTGAACTATACAGTGGGCCTTTTTCAATAATTTTTTTTATTTAAAAAATCAATTTCTGCTTCGTGTGATAATAGCAAAGCTAGCCATAATATTACAAGCACAATTCAAAATGGCGTCAATAGTAAAAATAAAAAATTTAACAGGCGACAATCTTCATGTTTATTGTTCCATTTTTATCCAAACGAGCAAAGACATCAGAACTTCTACAGTTAGACAGCAGTACGAAGTAAGGGCCAAGATAGCTTTCTTCATCACAAGCCAACGAATAATTCTATGTAGTTAAATCCTGTATTTCTTCCGTTTAGGTTATTGACATCGTATATCAGTAGTTGGACAAAACAAACCAACTGAAGAAATAGCGACACAGCTGAAAGAAATTCTCCTTTAAGTAACTTGATTCCGGCCATGCTGTCGGCACTAAGGGGAAGCCCATATTTTAATCCATTTTATTATAAATGACTTTCCTCACCTATCCTTTATTTGCATGATAGTATACAGAATAATAGTTCTTCTTTAATGTTCACTAGTATCAAGTTAGTTCAACTTTAATGCTGACCGTGAATCTTTTAGAGAGTTCGTTGCCTATGAATCAGTCGCTCATTAGATAGCAGGAAAAAATAAATAAATAAATAAAAAAGACCTTGAGACTAGACCAACTCGACTCGTTAACAGCATTAAAAATTGAGTCAAGTTAGATACAAGCGTGCGTTAAATAAGAAGAACTAACACTAAGTGAGACAGAACGCAATAAAGAATACAAAGGTGTTTTATTACACGTCAAACAAAACGTCACCCATTTTCTCGTTCGTAAGAGTTTAACGAATGTGAGATCAACAAACATACAGCCAACACAAACAAATAAAAGCATCATCCAGGCACGTTTTTTATGCTGTAATGTCCATACGGCACACTCGTCACGCCTTTCGCATCTATCCAGCGTTTGCAATCTTGTGCACTCAGTGACAGCGTTTTGAACAATGTTGCAAATCATATGTTTGAAACTTCGTTTAGCACTCTGCTTGAAGAAAAAATAAGTGTGATCATTTAAACATTTCAGATAATGCTCACTGGTAACGACATTTTGTAGCACACTCTTCTTAATGCCTTTTCCAATTTTTCGCCATTTATCACCAAACAACAGTGTGACAATTTTGACTTAAGGCCTACGAAAACAGCTACTGGTACTGAACTACATTCATCCTTGAACTTGCCAGGAATTTTCTTATTAATTTCACTATACAAGGGGTGTTCTGTAGGATAATTTCTAGTGTCATACTCTTGGACATCAGGCAGCATGTCAGCGTACAAATCGGGCGTGAAAATGTGATATATGAAATAATATGGATGCTAGTAGCTATAACTTAGGTCCATATGTGCCCGTAGTGAAATTTGAACATACTTAGTTTAGATTGTTCGGCATGCTGAACCTAACAATATGGGATGGTCCAACAATATGGTCTTACGATGCAGTTTGAAGAGAGTCAAATCTGATGCTAAAATGTCAAAATATTCGACAGTAGGTCGGCGCATAATTTTGAGAAACTGTGATTCTGTAGTCATTAATTTTATGTTTACCTGTTTTCTTTTGTTTTGTACCAATTTAACAAAAATAATATTACACATCCATTTGTACGTGTTACGCTCAAAATCTTAGTAGCTGCAATGCGCTTTGCTGTGTTATAATCGATGTAAGGTTTAAGCAAATTTTTTTTTATAAACTGTATCGCTTCATGAACTTTCGTGACTACCAACCCCTGCTGCATGTAATAAATAGGATTCCTATGGTAACACATGTACATCTCTGTTTTCATTAAGTGAGGAACTAATCTGGTACCTGCCACGTGACAGCCGTGTTGATAAGCCAACATTTTATTAAAGGGTGACAGCATGTCTTCAGTTAATGTAATATGTTCAGGAGCTAAAGGAAAGTCGGAATGTTCGTCATGAACGGATTCCGGATATTCCAGGTCAACCATCACTATGTAACCTGCATTCGACCCTGTAGGTAATGAGGCTAAAGTAGTCAATAAATTGCTTAACTCCACTGATGTCAACCAGCGGAAATTAGAATAAGGTACAGGCATGGACAAACACAAGCCATACAAATTGTTAGCATCCAAATAAATCATATAGCTAGTATCTACGGTAGGATCGAAATCAGGCAACAAATGATTGTTTGCTTTAGCGTAACGTTTCGAAATAATGGACACTCCGCCTTGTATTGGCGTTTCAATCATCAAGTAGTTGTCAATATCTGTCAACAATTGTAACCTCTCTTTCGTCATATGTAATGAAGCGTCCCACAAAGCCTGGTTACGTAAAGAAATGGGCGGAGTCTAGCTTATATTTTAACAAACAAATTTTATGAAAATTTTCGAAACAGTCAGCTAATAAGCAAACGTCAACCATTACGTATAAATTGTGAAAATAACCTAAAGAAACGCACCCAGTCTCATGCCATACAGTATGAGCATAATCATAATCAGTATCAGATATATTCTCACCAGTCAAATCGGAATAAAAGGCCTCTCTAGGAGGTAATGCTGTATCGTTAAATTTATCAAAACTGTCAATGTATTCGTAAGGGCACACACCTTTACAAGTGAGAAGATGGCACGAAGTCAGGAACACTTCTTTCAATGTGGGGAAACAATGAACAGTCTCGACCAACGTACTTAGAGAAGAGGCTAAAAACTTATACAAATCAAGAAACTGGAACTTATTTCCAATGTTTAAAGATGTAAAACGCTCACTGTTCTGCGGAAGCACATGAATTTTTTCTTTACCAACATAGGGTAAGGCCAAAGTCACTAGATGTGCGTCGTAATTCCGGAAATTGTGTAAAAAAAATAAGTAGCACAGATTTAAACTTATAGCTCAAATTACATTTGTTATGCGCTACCCCTCGATATTTGCCTGTGATATGGCAATGGTCTTTAACTTTGACACTAGCATTTGACGAAAATGGCTTGTCGCATATGAAGCAATGCATGGCATTTTGAAAGTCTACCATTTCTTCAATACTAGGATTTAAAGGAGTGAAGAGCTTCTTGAATTTATCCACATATTCCCAAACCAAAACGAGGTTGTCAAACAGATTGCTGACACAATCTTCCCCCATGGTACGTCCGTTTTGTATGCACCTTTCCATCATAGCCAACTAATACATAGGCATACCAACAAGGTACATGCAAATGCGTCTTGTGAGTAAACGAGCTAGCTGGGTCGGGCTTGCACGTGTGCAATTTTACTAAAACTGATTCAAAATCTGCGCACAGCACAAACAGATGGGGGAGCTACCTGTCGTACCTAGTGATCTCCATAAATGGTTTAGTAGGCATCTCGACAGTTTGGGGTTTAATAGTTCTGCACAATAATAAATGATCGGCTAACTTCGATTTGAACCTGAAACTAAACATGCAGTAGGGACAAACGGTTCTGTTTTTAGTAGAACATTCCAGCCTGTTAAAATCGCGAATTAAACAAAATTAAACAATGCCCGTCATTTACGCGTAGCAATTTCACTTCAGGACAGCCAGTGCGTTTACTCACGTACAATGGGAACACATGCTTATCTTTGTATCCAAAAACAAAAATTGACAAGTTATTTTGACTTTCAAATTTACCAATTTCGCTAATCAGGGTCGGATACGAAATCCCATTTAAGTTCAAATCATGTATGTAAGGTGCATAATTACTCATCGTATTAGGATTACGAACAGCAGGATGCAAATGCGCTAACACAGAATATAATAAACACTTATGGTCGGCACATTGGATGTTCACAACAGCACGTTTACTCGTGATATAGTTATCAAGTTTCACAACACCGCAACCGCCAGTATGGCAAATGTAACAACCAACATGCAGATCAAATCCCTCAATATGCACAACTACCCAGCCGGAACCGCGTTTATGAAATTCGTTCAGTTGCTGCAATATTTTCTCAACGGCGGCTTTAATCTCATCGTTAATGTCAAGCGGCGAGACCAACCGACGAACTGAACTGCATAAGTACACAGGCATTCGCACTTTTTCACCATCAATTTGCAACTTTTCTAAAGTAGCATTGATACAGCCAATAAATTTAATTTGGCACAAACAGTTTAAGACTGATGCCAGCAAGGTTTTGTGATTCCAACTGAGATCCGACAGGTATTGTTGAATGTCTGTAGACTCTGAAGGCTCACTGTAGACATACTTATTGCAAAGTTGGCTAAAGGTACTTGCCTCTAAATAAAACGGTGGTGATGCAGGCATTTGACTATGATCGTCAATTCTATGTTGGAGCATCTCACCATCATTGTTAAAAACCAGTGCACTTTACTAGATGTTGTCTTTAAAGCCGACGTAATGCAACACCCGTCGTAAAACTCACGCTGCACATAGGGCACATATTGTTTTGTCTACGAGCAGTTCTTACGTGCCTATACAAACTTCTCTGTGTAGCGTAATTACGGGCGCACTGGTCGCACCCAAACGCCGCCATTATGCGCCACTTATCTAAAAAATTAAAATAAAGGAAACATGAGCATGATTGCAAAAGCAACAAATATTTATAGGCAATAAACACTACAACATTAGGTTATATTTCAAAAGCATTAAATAAAGAAAGTACAAATTGGTAGACAAAGCAGTCTGGACGTTTCATGGAGGCTAACCTCTTAATAATATCAGAGGCTGGTTGCCCGTGGCAACGCATCAGTATACAGTATACGCAAGAATGGAACTGTTCACAGTCTGAAGAGGAACGTTATTGTAACACCAGTCTTTCGAACAACGTTTTTTTCAAATATTGTATGATAGAATTTGACAAAGGAAGCAACCCAAAGGAGTCGAAATATTCACAAGGGCCTACAACGACCCAGTGACTGCCTGCTTTTTCGCAGCTATCTAGGTTTACCATAGACCAGCCGCGGCCAGAAGGTAACTGATTGGAAAGGTGGGCGCCAAAATATGAGTCGCCCTCCCCTTTAAAATGTCGTTAATTTCTGCAGTATCCATTCTGTAGACAGCACGTTTCGACGTTCATCAATCTCTAACAAAGCTTCTCTCTCCCCGAGAATGAGAACCGTGACGTTATGAGTGAGCGCCGAAGCAAAATGCAAATCGAATCTTAATATACCATTTTTAACTAATGACACGTGGGATTCGTCGTTGGAATAATGGTCTGGCATTTAATTGTAACAAAACAAGCACCTGCCGCCCGTGCCAAAATCAGAGTACGAAATGTTATTCACAGTATTGTGAAAAGGAATGCCCAGTCCAGTAAACAATGCCGTATAAGCGTTGACATAATTAGAGCTACTAAAATCACAAGTTAGCGGTTTACCATTTACTGTTTTTCCATCTACTGGAAGAGTTAAGGTGTCTACGAAAATGAATCGAAATAAAAAGGGTTATTACGGTACACCCCGTTGTAGGCCTCGTGTCTGACCATGCCTATAACCACTCTTGAATGTATATAGCCGTTAAAATGTTGTTAATATGACCGCTGCTGATTCCAGCGATGAGAGTATGTGTTTTTATTTCCGTTTTACGATACGGATATTTTACTGGACTAGTAGCAATGGCTCGAGCGTGAGCAAGCAGTATGTTGGGTGATGGTGTCACTTTACAAACATAAAGACAAGCAAAAACTAATTCTATTATTGGCGCAAGCCCAGCCATAACCCCCGCTGTGGTCAAATACAAGTGAAATTGTGGTTTATGAGGTACAACACGAAACTTGAGCTCAGTGTCATTTAGGTTTAGTCTAGGTTGCATAACGAGGTCGTGATGAGGACGTCCTAGAAGCTCCATGATCGCACTGGCCGATGCGGGCGCATTCCTGTTGGCTGCCAACATCCAAAAAGAACTAGACAGTTGCG